>JASGXE010006835.1:0-21894 GCA_030068105.1 Sinentomon sp. SZTP_YWyxl | reverse complement strand
ATTTTGAACACCCGTATTTGCCAACAAAATTCTGTTTGTGGAACTTTTTTGGTTTTGTTCCTGGTCACTGAATTCTGGGTCCGGAAATTGATCCTTTTGAGCTTCCCGTGAATCAGGGAAGGGGTGGAATCACATTGAGGTTCGGGTCAGAATGAAAAGTAGGTAAGGGAGGTTCAGGTCGGTTCGACAGGTTTGGATTTCCAGGCAAAGTTTTGGAGAGTTTTTTGAATTTGAAGCGATTTGAAGCAATTTTTTCGCAGCGAGCGTAAATTCCTTCATTGTCACATTGAATTTCTTTTGAATGCTCATTGCGTTTGCATTTCAAGAATTGCAGCGATTTTTCATCGAATGGCCAGAGATCGGGGAAACACAATCGTAAATGTGCTTCCAACTTTTTCTGCACCATGTTCGTTTTCGACTCCTCGTAAATTGCACTTTGTTCATGCCATTGACTCGGATTGCGTAAAAAGCGAAAAAAAATGCAAAATTAAAACGAATCAAGCCTGATGTGCCCGGGCTATGTTTGCCGATCTCAATCTTCAGATTTCGACTCTGCTGAAATTCTCTAACCAACAACACATCATTGCTTCTTGCAATATTTTCTTTCAATTTGAAGTGAAAAGTTGCTGTCTGCTTTAACGAAAAGTCTTCCTCAAAAAACATCAACATTCCGCTTGTCTCTGGATCGATGTTGCATAAGAGCAGTGATGAAAACGGATATTGTTATGTGAAGTCAGTATCAAAGTAAAATCAGGCAAATGACCTTGGTCATTGTTTAATGTTGCCTGGATAGCCATGCAGCACCAATGTCTTGTGCACTAAAAAACCAATGCAATGCAACAACTGATTTTTATCCACCTTAAATGAATTGAATGAAGTACAATGAATGCATAAAGTCTAAATAATTGCCAAATCCATGCATATTAGGACTTTTGAGTTCAACTTCACAACTGTTCAAGGTATTCGTTGCAATCACACGATAGTTTTCAGCTGAGTCAACTGTTTCAAATTGCTTGAAATTTCTGGACAGTTTCAAAATGTCGCTTGGAACAAGGAAAAAGAAGCAACATGGTGCACTTTGCATCAGGATTATGTAATAATTTCTGCTGAAAAATAAAGAAAAATTGAAAAACGACACTACAAACAAGTTTGCACTGAGACACAGTGACAAAAAGCGATATCATCTGAAACACGAATCATACATTCATCATTACAAAGTAATTTTTATACAGTACCTCCAAATTTGGGCACTACAAATGGCAATGACCCGGCATGGCGTGTATCGATTCGAGGTTCGTCGTTTGCTTGAAATCCAATTTCTGTGGTTTTGCTATCAAGCATGAATGTTTTTTGTTTTTTATTTGTTTTGTTGGCAAAACAAAGTTGTCCTGCCGTTGCGAAGCAATGACAGGGTGAGCTGTTTCTAGGTGGTCGTTATTTCGCTGCAAATATTGGTCGTGTGACCGAGCTCATTCTTCAAAAAAACTTGAAAAACTCATTCTCCTGCATCATCTGCATGGACATTGGAGAGGAGCATCAAAGGTGGTGACAACATGTCATCACCTCAACCGATGCTCCATTTCCAATTTCCTTTTTTGTGGTCATTGACATCAATCTGATCAATCCAATTTTGCACTGAGACACAGTGAAAAGCGATATTATCTGCAACACGAATCATACATTCATCATTACAAAGTGAAATTTCATACAGTACCTCCAAATTTGGGCACTACAAATGGCAATGACCCGGCATGGCGTTACGATCGAGGTTCGTCGTTTGCAATGAAAATCCAATTTCTGGGTTGCTATCAGCATGCATGTTTATTTGTTTTTTATTTGTTTTGTTGGCAAAAGTTGTCCTGCCGTTGACAGCAATGCCAGAGTGAGCTGTTTCTAGGTAGGTACAGTCATTTCAGCTGCATGATAATTGGTTGTGTGACCGAGCTCATTCTTCAAAAAAACTTGAAAAACTCATTCTCCTGCATCATCTGCATGACATTGGAGAGGAAGTCATCAATTTGTGGGTGACCACATGTCACTGCACCTCAAATCCAAGAATGCTCCATTTGGTTCGATTTTTCTTTTTTGGAAAAATGAGATCGAACTCTGAAAATCCATTTTGAAAAATGTGCTTGAAGCAAACAATGGCCTTGTAAAAACATCAAGTGAAGTGGAACTGAAATAGATCGCCATAGAGAATTGTTACAATGTAGAGTTGTCAAGCTGTTTCTCTTCAACTGCACTTCATTTCAATCGTCCTTGCACATAATTGCCACAGGTGCCAGATTGAAAAGTTACGTCTTTCAGCCATGATAATTTCTTTTCATTGTGATGAGTTCACACTGCAGCATGAAACTTTATACTTGTATGGTACACTTTAAGCTATGCCCTAAATCAACGACCTGTGCATTTGTGCACAAGATCAGACAGACTGGATTATTTCTTTTATGGAAAAATATAGGAACCCTCTGAAAACATAGGAAAAAGTGGAGAATAAAGGAGGAGCCATAAAAAATAAGAAGTGTCGGAAATAAAGGATCTGCAGTCACCCTAGAGGAGCTGTACATGAAGCGTTGTCAAGTTGTTTTTCTCAACTACTCATGAAGATGAATAATTATTGAAGGTGCGTTTGAATAATCTTTTACCAATTTTCTTTTCTTTGTGATGAGTAAACTTTTTCGCTCTTCGTGACTACACATCATCTCGGAGAAGGAATAAATTTCCGTTGGGCTCCTTGCAGTAACGGTGACAACCATTCGTTCTGATATGGAAGTTGGCATTTCTTTGTTGTGGTTGTTTTTTCACTTTATTTTCGAATTCAGGTATCAGGAAAAAAGGTCGAGCCATAAAAGCTTGACACATTCTATGCAGGGTGTGCAAAGATGAAGGGTATGCATTTTGTGCAAGGTAGCGCAGTTTGTTCGACATTTGGGGTGTGTGAAGTTGGCCCCACAGATGAATGGACTCTGAAATCCAAACAATGGTGAATGGACTCCGAAAACGCACAATGGTCTATTGGACCGTCTCCCTTTTACTTGAACTCCTTTTGATTGGGATCATTTTTGGTATTGTGAAGTTGGCCCCCCGAATAAAGGAGATCGTAATTTTGGCTAATTTACCCCAAAGAACTTTCAATGGACTCATTGCATGTCTTTTTTCTTTTTCTCAGGAATAGTTTACCCTCAATGTGGGCTCCTTTTTGGGTCGTGTGAAACTGGTCGCCAGGCTGAACGGAAACCAAATTTGAAATAACGGACCCCATAGAGCTCTCAGTGCAGTATTTGGACTTTTTTCCGTTTCTCCAGTTCCCTGCATAATGGGAAGAATGGCCCCGAAAGAAGGATGAGTCCAAGAGCGAATGGTTTCTGGGATCCATAATTCCAAACGTGGATTCCAATCAGTCGGGGGGGGCCAACTTCAAATTCCCCAAAAAGTCCATTTTTTGGTAGAACTGGAGGGGTCCTAAGTTAACGAAAAAAAGAACCAATGATATTTGTGGTCCATTATTCCAAATTTGGATTCCGTTCAATCCGCGAGCAAACTTAACGACTCGCAAACAATGAAACACTTTCCATTGCAGGCGATCCAACGGCGGGGCACAAACAAAAAGGAAAACGGTGAAGAAGTGAGTGATTGCGGTTCATTTTACAAATTTAGATTCCATTCAGTCGGGTGGTGAACTTCATACCTCCTCAAAAGGACCCCATTTTGCGGGCAAGATAGAGAGGTTCAGAGAAAAGGGGAAATTGTCCGAGTCCATTGAGAGTTCTTCGGGTCCATTGTTTTGATTTCGGAGTCCATTCATCCGAGGGGCCCACTTCACACACTCAAAGGTTTGTCTTCCAATTTCATTGAAGATGTAGTTGTCATGTCACAAGCCAAAAAGTAAGGGAGATTTTTTACAAGTGGCAATACGGTCGCCGATTTTATTATCATTTTCAATTTTGAATTTTCCTTTTCCTTTGACAAAGGCCACCTTATGCCCCTATATGAGTACTGCCATCGCGCCTGTGTTCCCCACATCAGTCTGCTATGCTTCATTATTGAATTTGGTCCATCACTTGTCGCTCAGGAAAAAAGAAAGAAAAGAAAGAATAAAGGAAAAAGTGCATCCCACGTCAATCTCCCGCGCTCAACAATTGGATACGAATGCAAGAAAGAAAGGCACGTGCATGCGCATTGCAAGTGTCACCGAATGAAACCAGACATATAGGCAGAAGCGGATTAAGAGATTTGCCGCCCCTAGGCCACAACATTTTTGTATTTTTGCCGCCTTTTAAATTTGGCCAGAATCTTCCAGTGTGGGTTTGTATGGGTCCTGCTGCGCTGCGGGCTGTGGATGCTTAAATGTTTGTCCAAGTGAAAAAGTAAAAAAATCAGTTGCCGATGAAAGTCTGCAAATTGCGGCAACTTTCAGAAGCAAGAACTTCTTATTTAACAGCAATTGAGAAACAAAATGATGCAGAAAAGGTGAGGCCACATTGTGTGCGTGCTAACAGATGCCTTTTCATACCAGCCATTTTTCTTTTTTTCATTAGGCTGAGTACACACGCATTTTATATTCAGCTTCTCGCCGCAAATGCTAATAGAATTCCAGGTTGCGTGCTCCTGTATAGCGAGGTGAAAATGAGCAGTCTGAGAGAGCGAGAGACAAGAAGAGGGAAAACGCATGCGACATCCAAGAGAGGAACAGCAGTGGCAAAAACCTGTGGTGTTGCGGTCATGATCAGAACTGTATTGATGCAAAATACCATGGTTTCAAAAATTTTGAGCGGATTGAAAAGCTTAGATTTTTTGGCACTTTCGCACAAGTGAAACGAAATAACAGATTTTCGCCGGCAAGGATACGAAAACGCCATTGGAAGAAAATGTTCTTTGCAGAATTGCGAACGCAAGCCAATGCGCGCGAATTTTTGAATTTTCGTAATTGCTGATTTGTCGTTATAAATCAAAAATTCTCATTGGATTTTGAAGGTTTTTGGCCCTGAAGTCTCGGGAGGAGACCGGGCTTTTTGACACGAAAGCACATTCCAAAACAATTTCTGACATGTGCGCCATCACGTGGGAAAGATAGCCCATGTGGGGAAAAAGAGGAAAATTTCTTCGTTGGCTTTCGATGCGGTTCGCCCAATATCTCGAAAACAAAAGCACAGAGATGTATAACCTCGCGGACTTTATTTCAGAGCACGAATTAAGCTTTTTTCAGTGCCAAGCGTTTTGGTATGCACCCAGGGGTTCCAAAATTATCAAGTTGGGAGGGGACGCATACCCGACATGGCAGTGCGTGCCGACTGTCATGTTTGGAAACGGTTGCGGGTTGGATTCTGGACACTGGACAGGCAAATTCTTTTTTTTTTGTATTCGTCCATCCATCGGGCATGCACCGGGCATCGCCAATATGCAGTATCAGACAGAATACTGCCCTGTGGTGTCCTCACCACGCACTTTTGCAGGAGCAGAATTGGATGAGGGATGCACAACCTTTCTTGTTTTTTTTTCACAGAGGGGGTCAATGCCACCCACCCGATTGTGATGTTTTGGCCGAAACTTCGCAATTTGTTTTTGCCTTTGTTCTGCAATTTTTGAGTTTTAAGGCGGCACATTTTTGCAAAATTGCAAAAAAATTTAATTTTTTTTTTCTAAATTTTTTCGTTTTTTGTTTTCGCAAAAATTTGCCGCCTCAAATATTTTGCCGCCCCAGGCCCAGGCCAGGGGTGGCCTTGCCTGTAATCCGCCCCTGCATATAGGGCCACCTTATGCCCCAAAATGAGTACTGCCATCGCGCCTGTGTTCCCCACATCAGTCTGCCACGCTTCATTGTTGAATTTGGTCCACAGTCGCTCAGGAAAAAAGAAAGAAAAGAAAGAATAAAGGAAAAAGTGCATCCCACGTCAATCTCCCGCGCTCAACAATTGGATACGAATGCAAGAAAGAAAGGCACGTGCATGCGCATTGCAAGTGTCACCGAATGAAACCAGGCACTCTTCCCGACTATCTGCTATGCTATAGAATAGACATGGTCTCAAGGGAGTCGCAAATTACCAAAATGCAGCTGTGGAAGGCGACTCGCACAATTTGGTCTGTCAAAATAATTGTGGTCTACACTTGTTCAGATCGAAATACTTATATGCGTATTGGTTATTTATACGAGTATCTTGGGGCAATTTCTGCTGCTCAAATGGCAGATCTCTTTGAAGTCCAATGTCGCCGTTCAAAAAGAAAAGAACAGAAGAGACGCGCGGCGCGCTCCAGCAATTACATGAATTACTGGCACGTCATATGTGTCCAGAAAAACTATTCAAAAGTCTCGCAGCCAATTCGTCCGTCCGGAATTGGCTACCTGCGTGCAAGTTTCTCTCCTCCCTTTTCTTGATAGTTTTCATGCTGGTGCACAAGTGCCCATGGTCCGTGAATATTTTGTCGCTTTTTATAACGTTGAAATGTTGACTATCAAATCACCGCGTATTTCTACATCCGAAAAACTCAAGAAGATTTATGGTAGTCGGAAAGTGCCCAATGCAAAGTGGCAAAAAGGCCCAAAAAACCCGCTCCAAGGGGTTCTGCGAAAATTCAGAATTTTTGCTAAAAACCCGCGCGCGATCAGGTTAAAAACATTGTACTTTATGATACACTTTAACCTTACCAAAAACGCACTGTGCATTTGTGCCTGAGCTGATCAGACAGTCTGAGCTTTTGTGCAAAGGATTGCACTTCATTCAATGTGCCACTATCAAAGCAGGCTCATGAGGAATACATTAGATCAATGCACAAGTTTTGTGCACAGAGCACTTTCACAAGTCAAGTTTGCACACAATTATGCATACTCACTCAAGGCATAAAATCTGCTGCCCTTAACTCACAGCCCAGGGAATGCTAGCTGGAAAGTGTCGGTATGTAAATGGTGTTGTTAGCTAAACCTGTAGCAGTCCGAACCATGCAAGCGTACTCGTACATTCGCATGAGTCTGACGGTCACAAAACTGATTTAAGGCTTTTTTCCTCTTGAGAATCTCAAGCCGAATCGAGATTAAGAAAGAACTTTCAGAAATGGCATATTCCTTTGCACATCATAAATTGCTTCCCGCGAATGTATATAGCGTCCACGTATGTCCAGATAAGTCAGCTTTGGAAGGTGGTCTGGAATAAGAAGTAGAGTTTCATTCGTAATTGGACCGATTTCAAGAATACCAAGTCTCTCAATCATCGAACAGTTCAAAATGAGACTCCTCACTCCTTCGTTGCAAACGCGCTCACAGCAGTTCAGTGTGACACCGACAAGCAGTGGATTCGATTTGGCCAACTTAATTACACCACTGTCGTCCAAAGACCTGCTAAGAGATAGGTCTACACACGTAAGGCATCTGATATTTGCTGAGAATAAGGCACAGAAACCTGATGCAGTCACATAATTAGCATCAGTAATAGTCAGCGACTGCAATGTCTCTAATTGTGAAATATCCACAACAGCAGAGTTAGTAGGCCCTAAGTCCGGACGAATAATTCATCTTCAAGGTTTTCAAGTGCTTGCAACTTCTCAACAAAGCCAATGATGAACACAATTCCCAAGCAGCTGCTATATCAATAGCTTCTAGAGTAGAATGAAGGACGTGTATGATGTTGGCCAGGTCGGCATCAGTACAATAGAACAGTTTCAGAACTCTTATGCTGGGTATACTCGGAAATTTTGCCAAAGCAGAAACAAATTCTCTGGACACATCGGACGAGCACATGTGCAGCCCCAAATGCGTCAGCCGCTTCAGCGATAGGATAGCGCTTATGTCAGCAGCTGTCCCATCAATCCTCCACAACTTCAGGTCAAGCTTCCTCAGATTTGAACAGCCGGTGACCAATTTTTTCAAAGAATCCATGGTAGCTGACGTGGATGCAGAGCCGTGATCAATAATTTCCAGTCGTTCCAGCAAATGGCACGATTCAGACAGGGCAATAAATATATCTGTTATGTCACCAGACAGGAAGTATAATTCTAAGGATTTCAGTACATTGGCGTACTTCCTGATGTCATCGATAATTTCTTTGCATCCACTACCATTGAATTTCAATTGTTGGTAGAAAACAGAATTGCAACTGACTTGCTCCCACTTCACGCACACCTTGCTAAGCGTTTTTCTCACATCATCAGCTTCCAGGAATAAAAATATATGTGTAAGAATCTCGTTTGGCAAATCGTTGATACCTGCAACAGCCTGTTTTCCCTTGACCTTGACCTGAAGAAAAAGAAAGAAAAACACAGCTAATACTCATTTAACATTGATGACTCTTGCGATTTTGCATGCACGTTGGTGCATACAAAATTGCACGTCGAGGATTTTGCACAATTAATGGTGTTAAATTTATTGTCCTGTGAAATGATCAATAAAATGATGCTTCTAATCAATTTACGAGAACCCAAACCGTTTCCAATCGGCTTCAGCAGGACTTTTTTTTTCAAAATATAATCGCTCTTATACAGCATAACACAGAATTTATGTCTCATAGGGCCATAATTTCGAATGTGGGCATCCCTGCATGCAGGCAGCTTGTCGGTCGTGGATGTTGGTTTTTTCCGCAGTGGCATTGATGGAGGCGCATCGAAGAGACATCGCAAATAGTCCAACATAAAAACAACTTGAAAATACACCATTCGTGCATCAGAAACCAAACAAAATCCCTTTTGTCCATGGTTGTTTCACTTCAAGACGCAAACTGAGAACACTCTCGAGCATTCTTATTGGATGGAATCCAGAATTCCTGCCGCAGTGGAAAACACATCGAAAATGCCGATTCAGCATGGCAATTGAAGTTTCCGAAATGGATGAGTGAAGTGCTCTTGGTTTGTTTCTTCAAATGGAATGGCGTGTGGAAGCATTGCGAGCGAACAGAGGGAGGGGGTACCATGAGGGGAAAGGAGTGCCTGTGATCATTTTCGACTGCAGACCAATGCATACTTCCATCACCTGAGGGCGGAGCAATTTCATCCCGTTCTACGAAATTGGAATTGTCTGGCAATATGGTCAGAAACAGTGTCCACTGTTTGTGAAAGCACGCAGCGCCCAATTGGTGTTGGGCTGCAACGCAGGACAGATGTTGTCATGGTGACGAAGCTTGCCCGGGGATCCGGGCCCAGATGCGGGCGGGTTGGAAGACGAACAAGAAATTGACCAACCTGGCTGCCTTGATTTCGTTGCCATGGCTATGCCTGATCGGCTTTGCAGGCCAATGCTGAACATGCCTCCGCTGCATGTATGTACGTGTAAATACGTGTATGATGATCTATGGACGGACTTTCATCATTGCTGCACCACGGAAAGAACCTGCAATGTTTCTTGTGCACATTACCACCACCTGAGGGCCACTTGTGCGCAGGGATGCCCACATACGAAAACACAGCCCTATGAGCATCTAATTCTGGGTTATCCTGTATATCTTTCCTACATTGAGCGTGATAAAATTGTGGATTAAGTGCCATAAAACGCGCATGGACGCTTTCCATGTCCAACTTAAGAAGCAGTTCGCAGGGAGGTACATTTTATCAACATAAGTCTGAGATCAAACATAACTTTTCACCAAGCAATGATGTCAAAATCTGATTTGCTTTTAAAATGGGGTTTGCCGGATTATGATGTCCAAATACAACTCTGTTTCGTTGCAAATAAATTTCGAACAGAGTGGGCTCAAAAAACATATTTTCATAACACTGAAGACTGCCAACAAAACATGGAGTGGTGCAGTGGCGCAACCAGGATTTTCGTTCGGGAGGGGACGACCGGAAGAGAACAACGGAAATACGGGAAAAATTGCGCCGCAGGCGCGATCCGGGGTTCCAAGGGGCGGTGTCCCTGGCAGGGGGTCTGGGACAGAGCCCCCAAGAAGCTGAAGAAAATTTTAAAATAAGGTGCTCATTTTGGTGCAAAATTGGGGTTCTCGAGAAGAAAATGGAGTCGAAAGCAGTGTATGGATTTCCCCTTCAAAACTGAAATAAGGCAGAACTTTTCTGGTTTCTGGCAGAACTCGATCCTCCATAGGATTCCCAAAATTTAATATTCATAGTTGATGAATATGAATGATTATGAAGGCCTATTAAATTATAAATGATATCAAAAAATTCGGAGGTGCCCTTTGTAGTAATAGGTGCCTGCCCAGAAAGATAAAAATTGGGATCAGACAAGGTCGCACAAGGCAACAAGCTGCGGTCGTGTCTGTGGTGAGATGGCAAACATTTCACTGTGCATGAGGACCAAACATAGGTAAATGCACCCGCAGCTACTTGTGCCATTCATCAAGTCGTGTGCCGCATTGCATTGAAGAATGCAATGTTTTGTTTGTGTTTCATCTCTACTGGGTCGCACATGGCACTGCTTAAAGAATTCTCAAGCCAAGCTGCTAACAACCAGTAGATCTTCCCTGAGAAATGTATGCAAGAAGAAACAAGAATTTTCAGCACGGCCTTCACTTCACTTTGGGCGCCATCTTCAGCAATGCATGGCCAAAAGAATGAAGAAAAAAGTGCGAAAACGTTTCGCCTTTTTTTTCTTCCTTTTTTTTTTGGATTTCGGGAGGGGGGGGCACGTCCCCCTTGTCCCCTCCCCTGGTTGCGCCAGTGGAGTGGTGTAATGAAACTCGCTGACACTGGAATGTTGCGGCAGTGAACATCTGAGACCTGTTTCAAGAGCAAAATCATAACAAATCGGAAATTTATAATTTCTCTGCCAGTAAAACTCTCTGTGGGTAGCTCTACAATGCGAAAAAGAAACATAAATTCATGAATGAATTCAAGAAGAACTAAAAAATGAGAGTAATCACCAGTGTAAAAAAGGGAAATCGTCTGAGGATAGCCAGAATGAGTCTCACAACTGCTTCGTGGGAATTCACCAACCCAATTCATGATAGCATAAAATGAAGTTACATTCCCTCCTAGTACTTTCAGCATATCAGCATGGATATCAATCTCTTTCATTCCTTTTCAAATGAGGTTTTCTGCATCAGCTCTGAGTTTTGTTTTTTTCTCCATCCTCAATGAATATTCGGATAGCAGAAGTTCAACTAGGCATTTATTCCCCAAGAAGAAGAGCACATTCGGAAGCAAGATTCGGTGAGTAAGCTGCTAAAATACTGTGTTCAGATCCACGATAGTCAAAATTAAAGAAAAATAAAGCCTTAACGCCTGATGTGCGTAACTTTCCATGCATTCAGCAAAACACGATAACGACTTCTCATGGTTTCTACTCTCAGAAATTTCGTTCTTTCTCTAACAACTGAAAATAAAAACAATTTCAAGTGCATCTGAGTATCAAAAAGGCATTTCAATATCTGGTTTCCTTGGGAACACTAAACCTTTGGGACTCTAAACTGATGAATATATGCATTGCCATGCCAAGTTTTTCGTGTGACAATATCCCAGGAAATACGAAGACGTGAATTGGATTTCGCCAATTATGAACGAAACTCGTCCATCACGACGCAGCCGCAGGCTCAAAATTTTTTCTGACCTCGTTTTCCAAAAATGCCCTGTTCTGCTTCCTTTCCGCTATTGCCTAAAGTCAGTTCAACGCCGTTCCGACCACGGGTTTTGTTTTTCATATCCAACACCCAGGCACAATTTTCTTCTGAATTCATTTTTTCCCAAAAACAATAAGAGAATGGAATTCCCTTAACGCTCCATCTCGGTTGTTCCCAAAGCACTCCTGAGGCACTTCCTCCACAAAAGAGACATTTTGGATTTCCCTCTCCCCTCATTTATGCACTGAAACGGTTGCGATTTCTCATGCTTTTCACGCATTATTTAACTGTTGCCATTTGTTTTTACTTGGAGACCTTTTTGTTTTGTTTTGTTTTAACTCTATTTGACGATGTTGTTTTAAGCGGATACTAGGTGCTGGGACTCTGGAGCGGTGTGCTCCCTGCCCCCAAAATTCTTTATTCTTTGGGGCAGTATTGTGTGTAAATAAACAAGTTTAAGTGCTAAATAGGTGGGTCTACCACACTCAACGTTTTTTTGCTCTATCCTATTTCTGTGTTCCAATTGTGGACTCCCATATCAGGTCTTCTGTTTCACACTCTCTCCCATTCCCAGCCTTGTTCCAAAGGAGGTAAAATTTTTGTGTAAATTGCACAGACCACCACCATAACCCTGTCGCTTGTCATTCCTTATCAATTTTTGCATCCACTCTTATGTCAACTTTGATATCAACCTTTATTTGTACACCCATTTCATTGTTGCCATTTGTCAGCCTTGATTTTTTCTTGTTGGCCATTCTAATTTAGTACGGTGCTGTATTGTTTGTATTCTGTGCGAATTTGATTAGATAAAGAACATGACACATCAGTTACAACAAATATGCAAAAACATATCTGGAGCCAGCATTTCTGTGTGCACCCCACTGCTGCACCAGCCTGCACCTCTTGAAAATGAAAAATGTGTGGGGTCAGAGGGAGTGGGCAAGGGGAGGGGACTGTCCACTGCTACCGTCTACTTCCTTTCTTTACATGTTTTACTCTCTTCTTTCCTTCTCCCCTTTTTCTTCTTTCTTCTCTTTGAGCTCATCCTGGCTTGCTGCCTTCCACAGTGGGCAGGTTGTGCGATGCTGGCATGCATGGACAACTATTTCTAAATAACTTATTTTGCATGATTGACTTGTCCATTTTTGTGCCCAATCTTCTTGAGTTCATGCTGATTTTTTCTTTTCGTTGTAAGAATGCTGTCCTTGTTGCTTTCAGAAGCCAACAGAGCTCAAGTGGATTGCAGTTGGTTTTCTGGAACACCCTTTCAAACAGATGTTCATTCTCTTGAAATTAGTTGCCTAACATTCCTTCTTGATTTTTGCCCTGGTCTTGACTGCTTGCTGCATGATCATTTTTCTTTCTGTCCGTTGAATTGTGATAGAATGTTGGCATTTTCCCAGTTGTTTGCAAATGCACCTTCGAAGTTCGACCAAACAGATTTTTTCACATTCACCAGTTTTTTCACATTCCAACTGTTGTGGAGATCTTTCAAAATGGCCACAAAATAAAAAAAAAAAATCAACAATGGATCAACCGAAGAATTCTCATACATTTCTAAAATGAATCAAAATTTGATGCCAAGGCATCAAAATACCAGGAAGTGCACCTTTCCATGTTTGGCTCCAAATATTTTGAACGCACTCCGTCTTGCGGAGATTGGCCCAGTCTGGCATAATGATTTTTGATGTCCTGTGTCGATTCACCTGGTATGGCAAGGGTATCCTTCTGGCTAGCTGCATCCCTCTGCACACGAAGGGTGAGTTGGTTTTCTTGGCATACATGTTTTACCCAACATATCCTCCAGACAATCCACTTTTGCAATGTGAAGCTCATTTTTGTCGTTTTTCATCTCAATGGTTGTTTTCTTTATAGGGATGGAAATATTAATTTAAAATGGATTTTTTTGCTCTGCAACTTGACTGAGCCATTTTAATGCTGGCAAAAAGTTCAATAATGGCCCTTGTCAAATGCCTCCATTTTGCAATTAAGAATCAACTTCCCCTTTTTCCGCTGCAACTTGCACTCACTTTTCCTTTTCATTTTTCCTGAGGGTCTTTTCTTCCCAATTTTCGGTCGAGTTGATAAATTCACTTTGAGCTGATGAAGAGCTAATGCATGAGGCAGAGGAAAGTAATTTTCCAGAGAAGCCATGAGCACAAAATGACTTCATGAACTCGCAGAAACCGGGCACACTGAAAACGTATTTATGGCATCCCCAGGGGGACTTAGTCTACCTATCAACCCGAACATCTCACCTTATTGGTGTCAGATTCCATCTTTGGTTTCCTTGACGAACTCCTGGATGCCTGATCTGGTGGTGAGTTCATGGCTGCTGTATTCATGGTGTTCTCTTCTCAAGGACAGGCGTTAGTTTCCTTGACAAGCTTCGGGTGGATTTCCCTGGTGGATTGTTGTTGGTTGCTTCGTGCAATGATGCTTCTTTAACAGAAACAGCTTTTCGTGCCCTTGAGATGGACCCCTGGTGGATTGTTGTTGTCCTTCTTGATGACTTAACAGAAACAGCTTTTCGTGCCCTTGGTGACCCTTTGGTAACTTTCCCTGGTGGCTTGTTCACGGTTGCTGTATCCAGTGATGATTCCTTGACAGGACCTATCTTCCGTTTCCTTAGCAAGCTTGGGGTAGCTTGCCTCGATGACTCGCTCACAGTTTCTGTATCCATTGATACTTCTTTAATAGGAATAAACTTTCTTTTCCTTCATGAACTGCGGATAGCTTGCCCAAGTGGCATGTTCATGGCTTCAGGTTTAAAACTGCCGATCACTTAAATTTCATGCCATCAATGACTCCAGTAATTGATTTCATCACGTCACATGATGTGAGTAAAACTTGAACAAGGAGAAACATGTTTTAAACAAAATGTGAAAACAGGGCAAGACAAGAATGGAAAGCCAACTCTTGCAATAAAACGAAAAGAAATTCCAAACAATCCGATCAAAACACATTCTGGCAACCAGAAAGAGTATCAGAATGAGCCAAGAATTCCAAACAATCCGATGAAACCACACTCTGGCTCCAGAAAGACTGTCAGAATAAGCAAATTCTTATTAGTCCGGTGAAACCCCATTCCGGAGAAAAAGTGTCAGAATAAGCTAACAATTCTAATCAATCCGATGAAATCTCATTCTGGCGTCATTCTGGCACCCAGAAAAAGTATCAGAATAAGCCAAAAATCCTAATCAATCTGAAGAATGGTCATTCTGACACCCAACTCAATCCGATGAAACTGCATCGTGGCACAGAAACTTTAACAATTTCTTTTGATTGAGATGTGAAATGGGTGCCTCAAAGACAGCATTACCATGGTGCAGTTCTTTAGAAGTGCTGAGAAATTCAGTTGTCATTGATTGCCTGGCAAAAAAGTTTATCCACATTCTTGGCAATATATGGCCAATTGTAAGATGTTCATGCAGTTTTGCTCCAGAGACCTGTCATGATACGAAATGATGTAGATTCTGTGTTGCTTCGTGCTGAGGCAAAAAAAGAATTAATGAAAATCGGCGGTTATTTCTGCAAATAAAAGTGAGGAGGAGTCCACTGATTTATCCATATCATGCAGCCCGAGTCGTTTTTCAATCCGATTGCCCTTTCCAGAAGTAAGGCTATCCCTCATTTTCAAGTCATTGGGATAGATTGAGTGTAATGCTACCAAAAATTGTACTTCTACTAGTCTTGGAGCTATTTCAAGGAAAACCAAGCCTACTACTTTATTCCGGAAATCAATTTTGTCGGTGAACAGTTTGAAGCAACTGAAGGCCTTTGAAATGTTTGAAAATGGTATTTGCAACCAGGCGCGCAGGATGTATTTCTGCAGAGGGGGCGAGGGGTATTTTATTGATGATGGGTCGGAGGCAACCGTGGGGCGGGGTGTATGGGGGTGGAGCCCACCAGTTTCCGGGGTCTGGGGCGAAGTCCCAGCAGGATTCCATGGGGCAGTGCCCCTGGCGGGGGGGTCTGGGGGCGGAGCCCCCCAGAAGCTGGCGAACAGTTATTTTTCCTGGCACTCAGTTTTGCACGAAATTGTGTTCTGAAGCACGCTTTCAAACCACTTTCTGGATGCATAATGTAAGGAATTCAAGGACAAATTCAATGCAATTTAAAGATATTGCAGGTAGGATTACACTTGCACATCGGTACACATGTAAATCATCATCATTGGTCAAAATGCAATGAATAACGACTGCAGCGAATAACGATGTCATGTTTGTGTTGGTTTAATCCTGGAAATGGGCAAACAGCACTTATTTTGGCATTTGCCATCACTCAATTATTCCATGAAAAAGTGTCTTTTTTCGGCAATTACCCACTGAGTTCACACACAAACGGAGAAGCAAAACGTACACAAGGAGATAGATGCACAGAATGTGCTGTCGTTGAAATGCATTCCTTCCTTCTCACAGGGAAGACCAACCATGTATTATGTCTGGGTCACAATTCACTGTGTGGGTTACAGTCTGGAGAAAGGCGGACGATACTGCCTTCTCCACTTCCTGCTTGATGGCCGATGTTCGGTGTTGGCAGAGTAAAGGTCACAAAGAGCGATGGAATGGAACCAGACTCAGTGGGATGAGCAGCAAAGAGGACACATAAAGATAAGGGGACCAGGAATTCTCTTTTTGGTTCAAGTCATTTGCTAAAGCAGCAAGATCAAAGTTCATAACCCCAATTCCTTTCAAGTGTGCCCTTTGTTTGATGAAATTCTCTGCTCATTGACAATTCTGATTCCATCTTCAACAACACTCTTTAGACAAGAGGTTTGGACTCCCAGCTCCAAGCAAAGCCCGGAGGACAATAAGCGACCATCTGGGTCATGTAAACAGGGTCCAGCCTACAGATGCCCGCAACAAGCTGTTGAGCATTGCACTTGAAAAAGAGGAAAGAGAAGAAAAAGGAAAAAATATCAGCTTTTACCTGCTTTAGCCCATTGCCTGAGATGAATGATCACCCTTTTATTTTTCGGAAGAAAATTCTCTGGTGCCATGTTATTCCTGCCTGCCCACAAATGGTCGATTGGTGGCTGCAAACAGCCTCCTTTGTTTTTTTTTAGATAAAAAAAGAAAAAAAAAATTCGGACGCACAGATATGACAAAAATAGTGGCAAACCGAATGCCCTCCTGAAGTGGAGGGGGCCTCGAGCACGCCTCATCATTCAGTAGAGCCGACGCTGGCACCGTCCTTGCGTTTTTGCGCACAACAAATGACTGGAATTGAAGGCATGCGCGAAGATTGATTGTTGTGAGCGACAGGGCTGAGAAACGAGCAATTTCATACACCCCTTATCTGTTTTTCTTTGTTGTAAAAAATTCCCCTGATCTTCAACCATGTGCCGAAGGGGGATTCCCAATTGCGGGAGATACTTACCTCAAAGAAACAATCGTTTCACCTTCGTTGTTCATGTATTTTCCTTCCCATTTGATGAAAAAAGTGTCAATTACTGGCTGCAGCAAAAATCTGGGTCATGTCGATTATGTGTTGCTTCGAGCTGAGGCAAAAAAAGAATTAATAAAATCGGTGGTTATTTCTCAAATAAAAGTGAGGAGTCCACTGATAATCCATATCATGCAGCCCGAGTTGTTTTTGAATCCGATGGCCCTTTCCAGAAGTAAGAGTATCCCTCGTTTTCAAATCATTGGGATAGATGGAGTGGACTTCTAGTCTTGGAGCCATTTCAAGGAAAATCAAGCCTGTCAATGAACAGTTAATTAAGCAACTGAAGGCCTTTAAAATGTTTGAAAATGGCATTTGTAACATTCTTATGGTTCTGAAGGTTGCAGAGGGCATTATAAATAAGGTACAAGGGCTGTACTTACTCTGCCACAGCTGAAGACAGAAATAGAAACAACCCTAAACATAGATCGATTTACCCCCAAATTTACTTTAAAAGCGCAGGTCCTCCCATGGATGTGTCGCCCGCTAGAATTGGCGAGTTCGAGGAATGAAATAATCGGGGAGGTTGACGTCCATTTGTGTCACGTTTGTTGTGTTTGGAGGGATAGGGATCTTGTCAGTGGTCAAACATCTCATGTCACCTGGGTGAAGATTTTCAGTTTCTTTGACGTTCATGCAGTTTTTGTTCTGTAGGATTTCCTTCGATACCTTTCTTAGCCTGGATGGCAGAACGTCGTCATGGTGTTGGAGGGTGGTTTCATCCCATGCGGTGGTGTCGTTGTTTTCTCTTAAGTGCCTAGCAAGTGCCGTAGGTAGGGTTTTGTTCTTGGTGTCCGCTTTGTGCTCTGCTGTGTGTTGTTTGATGTTTCTCCGAGTCTGTCCAATGAAAACAGCTCCACGTTGCCAAGGTATCCAATATACTCCTGCCTTTTCTCAGGGGTGGGTCTCGAGTTTTTGGGTCTCAGGTCTCTTATTTTGGCCTTCTTCCAAATGGTCCAAAAATGAGAATTCATTCCACTCTTTTAGTAGTTTCAGTCCTTTCTTATGGCCATGCTGATCTTAAGAAGGCGAATTCTCAGTTTTTGGCCTTTTTCAATTCCTGGTCCCAAATGTGACTTCACACCAGTGGGGATTCCTGAAATAGCAATTGAGGCATTCAGTGCACCCCCGACGAAGCGTTGCGTGAAGCGCAACGCCGGGGGAGGGGTTCGGGGAGGGGGTGTCCCCCACCTGGAAGGGGAAGAAAGTTTGAAAAAATGTAACCTCAAACGGTGCTCAGAATGCTCACTTTTTCAAAAAAACTCAGCATTTTTTCACACAACCCCGTATGTACGCACGCCCTCAGTTGAATAGCTGCGTAGAGGGGAAAATCAAGATTGGGAGGCATCAGGATTTATTTTCACATGAATCACATAGGCCTTGCTCAGTTCCACCAGTTGCAGGCTTTTGCCATTTCGCTATTTTCAACGAGGCAGATGCACTCGCAGCATGTTTTTCGCTGCCACACGTACTCGCAAAAAAAGTAATTAAATAATTTTTCAATTAAGCTATTTTTAAGCTATTTTCACCTGACCAAACCCTATTCCGACCCCTATCTCCCTCTCGGGACAGAAATGCTCGTTTGGCGCCCCAGCTACTGAGCAAGGAATGTCGCACCACGGACCCAAAGGGTCTGGGGGCAGAGCCCCCAGTAGGTAATTGGTGTCTGGAGTGGGGTTCGCAATTGCGTATTCGAGCAATGAAATGATGGCGAAGAAATGGGAATCGGAAAAAGAGCATCTTTTCCTGACACCCAGTACACATAATTGAGATGAAAGGGACAGTTTTTGTTGTTGCACCCTGCAGCAATTGAAAGAACCCACATACCGACCGACCCGAATGCCATCTCTCTGGGAGCACGCAAGTCTCAGCTTCTCAGCTGATGGCTGAGTGGTCTGTCCACCGACTGCTTGCATGCATTTCTTGCTCCGAATTCAATCTGCCCAGTGAATGCCTTGGCTGCTGCATTGACGGCTGTCCCTCACTTCTGCCGCCTCTTTCTTGTGGTGAGGCTGTGCCTCACGCTTCATTCAGATTCACTTTGTGAATGCCATTGTCTTTTGTGTGTTGCAGCGCCAACAGGGGCATCCATTCAGAAGCAAATATTTTCATGCAAATCCATTGCTATCGCTGCTGGCAATTGTTGGTCATTTTTTGCAGGAAACGAAATTGCCCAAATGTCCAATGAATTGTTCCTTTGTCAAATAAAACTGACTTGGGTTTCAGAGTTGTAGGCATTCAGTGAATGCGTTGAATGCATGGACGAGACGCCACTGCTTCACACTCTTTTTGCAGTTTCAGTCCTTTCCTTGTGGCCATATGCTGATCATGGAGACGATTTCTCTGATTTTGGCCTTTTTTCCAATTCCTGGCCAAGCCCAAAAAGAAAGAAAAAGAGAAACAGATGCAGAAAATGAAACGTAAAGTGGCTTAAACAGCTCTTGATATCACACAATGGAGAGTTTCTGGAGATCAATCCAGTGTGAAAAAACAATGGTCAGATTTCCAAAAATGATCAAATAAATCATAAAGCATGATTCATGTGACCTTACCATCTATGGATCCCACGAGCATCAACAGTGTTCAGAACTCGTGTATTTGAAACGATTGCAACTTCTGTCCAGGATGAATTCGGGAATTTCATGTGACTTTCTGGAACAATGGGCCGATTTTTTAAACGAAGCTAAAGATGATCCTCGCCTAAAATTCAGCCCCCGACAACTGAATCACCGATCGAGGACCAAACCGAGGACACGATTGTCGGCGACTGAATCCGCGGATTTTTTTGTTTCTTTTAAACGATGACAATTCATGCCGCGGCTTTTTCAGAAATAGCTGGAGCTCGTAAGCCCCTAATGTATAATTTTGGCGATGTCAGTTTAGACGGGTTGCTTGGAATCGTCAGATTGGTTAGGTTAGGGTAGGTTAGGTAAGCCAGGTTGCTTAGGTTGGGTTGGGTGAGGTTAGGGAATGGATTGTTAAGTTATGCTTCACGGCAAATTAGGAGCTTACGGGCTCCAGGCGCCAGTGTTCCAGTTCACAAAATTCATTTCTCTCTGTTGAGCGAAAGAAAAAAAATCGATAACTGCAGCATAGCGATTAAAATTTCTCCATTTTATGTGTTGAGCATTTGCTTTCGGAAAGGCGGTGGCCATCGAGTTTTTCTAGAGACTGGAACGCAAAAATCTTGCATGACAACGAACGCGACGAAGTGAAGCATATACTTTTGACTGCGCCACTTGTCGCCGCTTCGCGGCAACTGAATTTCTGGGGCCGATTACAGTAGCATTTGCAGAATTTTAGAAAGTTCTCAAGTTGAAAGGACTTTCACTTTGAGTTAAGTAAGAGGAGTCTTGAGAGGATATCGCCATTACAGAAAGTCTCCTAATTTTAGAGAGTTCTAAACAATTATTTCAAAATGAAAAGTCGAGAACGCGCCGCAGCGCGGAACTCGGAATGGTCTCAAAAGACCGCCAAAAATTCCCAAGATTACGCTCCTTTAGAGGGGTCATTTACACTAGGACGACTCCTTCACCCTTAAAAATAAGGGCGAAGAAAAATAAATGCTGTGACAAAAACATTTTGCAACAGTTAAATTCCCTACCTTTGAAAATTGCATCATAAATTTCATCATTTCTCTCAAACGAGCGGTGCACATTCGAGCCCTCGGAAAATGGGGAAACGAGCTTAGCTTTAGTAAAACTAACCCTAAACGTAACCCTTAGCTTAGGGCGAATCCTAACTCAGACTGAGATCACGTTGGGAAATACCTCCGGGACATTGCCTCGTGCTTTAAAATTCTGACAAAAATCTTCCAAAGCCCGTCAATCACTGAAGACCGTGAATACGGAATCCCCTCAATACAAACGTAAAAAGAAAACACGGAACGCCCCTCATGTGTTAGCAAATCGTGATTTCCCGATTAGTGATTTTTTCCCGGGTTGTGAAATTTTCCCCCGAGTGTGAAATTTTCCTCGTGTTAGAATGTTTCCAGAGGATAAAATTTCTCGCGAAGAGTGAAATTTTCCCTGAGGGTGAATTTTGGCAAAAATTTCACCTGCGGGAAAATGTTCAAAATTTTTTTACCCAGCAAAAATTCACCCTCGAGGAAAGTTCACCCTTGGGGAAAATTCACCCGCGAATAAATTTATATACTCAGGACAAAATTCACCAACAGAGAAATTTCACCCTCAGTAAAAATTTCATCCTCGGGTTAAGATTCACCCGAGTCGAAAATTCTATTGTGGGGAAAAAAGTCACCCTCGGTGAAATTTCACCTCGGGGAAAAATTCAACCACCACAAAATTTCTATACCTACTCTGGACAAAATTCACCCTCGGGACATTTCGCCCCCGGAGATATTTCCACCTCGGATTATCATTTCAACCTCGGGAAAAATCATTATCATCCTCGGGGAAAAATTCACCCTCGGGGATATTTCACCCACGGGGACATTTCAACCTCGGGGAAAAATTCAACGCAGGGACAATTCCACCATCGGGGAAAAATTTCATGCTCGGGTAAAATTCACCCTCTGAGAAAAATTTCACCCTCGAGGAATTAATTCATCCTGGGAGTAATAATTTCAGATCGAAAATAAATTGAATTTTGTCAAAGCGTGCGTGATCAAAACCTTTTTTTTTTTGTTTCCCCTCCAATAAAACAAAAAAGACATAAAAACAGAACACGCGGGCATTTCTGGCGATTGGTAAACTTTATTTCGGTTTTGATCACGCATCTCTTGACAAAATTCAATCGCCGGAAATGTCCGCGTGTTCTGGTAAAAATAAACACAAAACCATAAGAATTGGAGTGCATCGGCAATTTTTGATCCTGCTCCAGAGCAGGTTTATCCTGTTCCATTTGAGCAATGGTAACAAAAGAATCCGCGGCCCAAACTTTGGGCGCCGTTGGAACGCTGCTAAAGATGATCCTCGTTTAAAGAAAAGGA
>JASGXE010006834.1:0-19584 GCA_030068105.1 Sinentomon sp. SZTP_YWyxl | reverse complement strand
CGCTGTGCCTCAACACGACAGCTTATGCTTCCACTCCTGACAGAGAGGAGAAAAAACTGGCGAAAAAACGATGAAAATATTGGTTGAACCGGGACCTGATCGCTATGCCTCAACACGATAGTCTAAGGCATTCCAATCCCGTGCAGTACGGGCAAAAAAACTGTGAAAATATGGGTTAAACCGGATGATAGGCGCACTTACATGAGTGTTGATATGGGTACGGCGCGCTGTTCCTCGCTGGGAGAATGAATTCGGAAGTTTTAATGGGGATCGCCCCAAAAGGATGTCAGAGAATAGCATTAGACGTCTTGATCTCCGACGTTCAGAAAGAGTTTCAAGACCAAGGGTGACAAGTAAACTGGAGACACTGGTATCACGCCGAAAATCCGCAGAAATGATACGTGCTGCAAGTCGCTGAACCCGTTCCAAAGTAGAAGCATGGCACACGAGGTATGGATCCCAGACCTCGCACGCGTATAAATGCAATGGAATGTTGCAGAAAAGCACAGGACCCGAACACCGATCTTTCTCTCTGTTTATTTCTTGCTCTATGATGGATGCAATCGAACAACGGACAGCATTTCCAAGCCAAGATGGAGAAAAAGAAAAAAACTACGCTCATGCCAACGAAAAAGAGAAGGATACACAACCCATACTTCCGCTTGACTTTTGGGGGTGAAGAAGAGTGAGAACTTCGGCGGAGTCCCCTAAGCGATCGCACCTTCTTTGATTCAGGAGCAATGCACAAAGCAGACCACTTCCTATCCCACACGAACGTATCACTTCAGTCTTCCGAAAAATAAATGTGAACACCGAAAAACGTTTTCACACATAAACGTGTGGCACTAATCGCCAGGCATTTTTTCGCCATTAACGTGCTTCGGACGCAAATGGTCTCTTCTCCGCACCGTTGACCCTTTTTGCAAATCCACAATTGGCAAGTTCTGCCTGGAACTATCGGCGAAGAGTTGAGATACACGTTCTTCAAATTTTTTGAATGACATGCGTTCGTTTCCCTCTAAAATCTGATTTATTCGTAAAAATGACGCAGTGCATTTTTATCTGTGTGTTGTTGAACACTTCTTTAACTTCGATCCGTTTCCATTGGTGCCAGCTGAGGTCCAAGGTTGCAAACCGGTTCTGGTGTTCCCCACTTCATTCACATCTGCAACCGCAGGTCATGAAGGCCATCGGCACTCTTTCTTCCATGCAATGAACAAGCAGAGCGGTCGGTTGGTCTTGTTTGACGTGCTGCGATTTATTCCAATCTCATGACCTGAAAGCAGAATAAAATCAATACATGCTTTGACAACTTTTCACTGTGGGGAGTGCTTCTGACGGATGTGTTGCTGCGAATTGAGCAATCAAATTTCAAGTTTGACAAACGTTTTTCAAGTTTAACAAACTTTGATATTTTTGTGGGCTCAAGATGGCAAATTTTCAAACATTTGAGTTATTTTTCATTTCTACCGCCAGCATAAGAGTACGAATAAAGAAAAAGTTTGAAAGAAAAAAAATACAGAGGCAACACTTAAATGGGAAAACACATGTATGGGTACATTATTTCCGCCGTCACTCTACAGGCTGATGCGATTTAGGTTTCTGAGGTTTCCGATGAATTTCATCGTGAACATCAACGGAACGTTGGTCTGAGCATATCTGAAACTATGCCTATAGGCAAAAGGATTCGTAAAAAACCGGTTGCAATCAATCATTGGTACCTATTCAGGTTCTATCTCGGCAATGAACATCATCCCGGCGCTGAACACCCAAGTGTGCAAATTAACATAAACCCTTCGACCCATTTTTTGTCTACTGAAATCACCCGAAGAAAGGGACAGTCAAAATAATGGCGGAGAAATCATCGGATTACGGTGCGATAAAAACTGATATCGTTTAGACACAAGAATATCCTGCAGTCTGCAGAATAGTAAAGAGCGATCACCCCAAAGTCACACATGGCTCTGAAAGGTCACCTTCGCAGGTCGCCTTTGCTGAGGGCTTGATATAGGTGTATCAACTCTCCCGGATTTTTCAAAGTTGAAGTTTGCAAGTGCTGTCTCTTTTTGTACAGAATGGTTTTTTTTTTACTTTTCACGAAGCTTGCCTGGATCGCTCATTGTTTGTTTGTTTTGCTTCTTCTATATTTATGCTTCTCTGTAATTTTGTCTAAAACTCACCGGCGCAGCTGTACTAACTGAAATTGAATTCATGATTTTCGCTTGACCCCAACGTGTTAGAAGTTGCCATTTTTGCACTGTAGGTTCTCGGAAAGATACACTTTCTGACCTAATGGGATGTCGGGTCTGACCGAATCTCATTTGTCTTCAAGTTCCAAACCAGGCATTCATTCGCTGCACACACATCAAGAACGTCTGCTCTGGAAAGCACCGTTCCCTGAACATCCCCACCAATGCACTCGCCATAGGTTTCTCAGAATGTCGGAATTTTATATTGCCCCTTTGCGGTTTGAGACCATCTGTTTATCCCACCAAGTTTGTCTCGACTTCATCCAATCATTGCCAGTCCCTTATTGCTTTTGTTGCCATGGTGATTATTAAAAATGGCAGCCATTTGTCCCTACCAAACGCCAACGCGAAATACGTGTCCGACCGAAGACAACCGAAAGAAAGTGACCGCTCTCGATAATGAGCTCTCCCGAGACCAAAATACAGAAATGGACGCGCATTGTCATGCCAGGAAACGAGCTCCACTTCTTGCTAAACTATTTTTCATTATGGTACGAACTATATAGGTACCTTTCAGAATCGGTAAAGTTATAAAATACACCTCTCACACCTCCGCTATATGGTTCAGCAAACGATGCGATCGCGAACTCGCAGTTTTCTTTTCTTTTGTTTCACATCTCTGTCAACTTTTGCTTAAATTGGAAAATTAGGTGGATTGACACCAGAATTATAGGATTTGGTTGCACTGAACAAAAGTATCTGATTTATGGGAAGGTTATCATTCCCGCAGCTTGTGGAATGCAGTGAGGGGCAACTGCCAAATTATGGAGAGCGTATTGGCAGGACAACATGCCTGAACTGACATATAATGTTTGCTGTAGGCGATTTTTGTGAAACACGGTACTTTGGAAAAACAGGTGAAATGTGAAGAACATAGCAGGGAAAGGTTGATGTTGGCGAAAGATAAGAGAATGGAAAGATTATTTGCAAAATCAGGCCACAAGGTAAAGGCGCTCATATTTCCAACGAACAACGTTACGACAACGACCCAGAAACAGTTTTCTTTTCGCTGTACTGAGTGGCTTTGCTGTGAAACCATTTCCTCGAACTTGAATTAAAATTCGTTGAAGTGGGATTGAGTTGTATGCTGGGTTTCAAAGAGTGCTTCGAACAAATTCACAAGGCCGCCAAAAATTACCAAAATACCTCTTCACGCGCACGACGTCATTTTCGCGCAATTAAAAACTACTCGTATACATGCAGTGTTTCCCAAAAGTCACTTGACAACCCCTGCTATATTTGCTAGTTTTCAATCTTCTCTTGTGGGACTATTTCACAGATTTCAGGTTCAGATTGAGCAGGCTGCCTGCTGCAGGTGTTATCCATTCGAATTGGAACAAACTCCACTCCAAGTTCCAGAGTTGCTTCAAAACTGCAATGCACTTTTCTGGTGTTGTCAAGTGACGTTTGGGAAATCCTGTATGTTCCTTTATGCTGTCGATTTACGAGTTTGCCAAAGATTTTACTCTGACCAACTCTTCTGATCCTCTTTGATTGTTTTCATTTGAACAAATCTCTGTTATGTCGTATTTTAGCAACCTGGTCGTAGCTGTCGCGATTTCGCAAATGTTTTAAAATCGTATTATTTTTTTATCATTCGGATAACGAACAGGTTTAGATAAACTGTTAAAAATCTCGTGACAAATTGCTACCAAACGTTACAGAACGACAAAAGAAAACAGAACGAAAGCGTAAAAATGTCCGCACCAACTCAGTGGAGCTTCTTCGAAATTGTCAACATTTGGTGGCATTTTATCACCACATTTTATGGAAAACTGCCACCAACATAGCGTAGTCGCATTGTGTGTGCAACATGCATTTACTCCAATTTGCCGGTAATCTGTTTTTTTGTGAGCATACTTTTGAATTTGCTTTAAAATGATGACAATGCTATGAATTCGACTGCGGAAAATCCCTTGAAGGTGCCAGCAAGTCATATCAAAGGAGGTAAGTTCACAGGAAGGACGAATATATTTCAGATGATTTCTGGGGGTTCATGAATTTTAATGGTAAAATGCAATTGAAATTTGAGGGTGTTCAGTATTCAATGTGGAGGGATATCATTGAAATGTGGAAGGGAGGGGCTGAAAGTTTCAAGAGGGATTCAGGAATTACTGGTCTATTTTCTATTGAATCGTGAGTGGATCCGAATCTCAATGGGATTCTACATAAATTTTCCATTCATGGAATTCAACATTCATGGGATTCATTCTGCATTCATGGGATTCGAAATTCATGGGATTCATTCTGCATTCATGGGATTGTACATGGGATTCTACATTCATGGATATTTAATGCAACAGTGACACCAAAATTGAATATTGTCGTCATGTTTTTTGTTTACGTTTGAGCCCTAGTCACGGAACCCAGCGTGGTCTGATCCATGAAAACAAATACAATTTTACAAATACATGATTACAAATACACTCTAAACACGAAGTTCAGTTTGGAACACTATGTTTTAACATGGGCTTAGATAGGAAGTGTTCTTTTAAGAACATATCGAACACTTGGTGGATAATCTTGGAATATACTCTAATAATCTTGGAACACATGAGCGATTTGGAACACCTTAAGTGTTCCGAATCGCTGGAAATCGAACACTCAGTGTGTTCAATAACAGACCAATAAGTGTTCTTAAAAGATTACTTCCAATCCAAGACCATGTTCAAAAAGTGTTCCAAACTGAACTTCGTGTTTAGAGTGTACACTTTAACGCATTGAGTTTTGCCAGGGTTATCGCAGAAATATTTTCCGGCAGCCTTCTCTTTTTGTAATGCATGTTAACGTTTGTTGATTGAGTCAGGTGAAGCTTTTGACTGTTGTTTTCGTGCTAATAGAACCACATTGCTTATCTTTTTGAGCCAGCGACCTTTGGCATTTTGATGTCGTCAAGACGACTGAAGCTCCATGCGAGCGAGAAAAGCCTGGCCTGTTGGCGATAAAAAGCATCTCCAGCCGTCTTGAAAAAATTACAAATTCGAATTTCACAAAATAATTTTCACAAAATCATACAACAGGAATTTAAAACCAAAAAAAAAAATATACGATGGCCTGTAACATGCCTTACAGAACGAGAAAGCCGCCGGAAAATTTGTTTTCCGCATAGGCCTGGCAAAACTCAATGCGTTAAAGTGTACATACAATTTTTTTTTGGAGATATTGCCAGCGCCATCATGAAAATAATCTATCCTTATGGTAAATTGCAGCGCAAGTGCAACAGGCATATGATGTGAAAAACGCCCACGTTATGTCAACATCTGAGCATGTCACAGACGTCATAATCTGTGCAAAGCCAATTTTTGATCTTGGGACGAATTCAGTCGAATTTTGCGCAATAGGCCGACTTTGATGCACAAAAACATAAAAAAGACTTTCCTCGCACAATTGAAAAAAGAACCTTATGAGGGAGTGTCTTCACCAACTATTTGAAGTAAACATTTTACAATTATTGCGCCTAGAATTATTGCATAAGGGGACTAATTGGAGAGTCGCCGCCCACGTGTCGAGTGTCATAATAACTTCGACTTGACAGCAGAACTCTGGATGTTATGGAGAATTTTCGTACCGCCAGACAAGCCAGGTCAACGTTGAAAACCCGAAAAAAGTCTGCACGAATTATCCGTACGTAGCAGAACACGACAAAAACGCAAATACGAGTAAAACAATTGAACAGTAAATTTCTATGGGAATGGACTTTGTGTCTGGTGTGGTTATCACTGATCTTCTGATCTTTGAGTCGACATTTTGATCAAGACACTTCTCGTTAGCGTGTCACTGCAGCCGCTGTGACACGCCAGGAAGAAGTGTTTTGGTCAAAAAGTCGTCAAAGAAGAGATCATTTGATAAGCAGTCAATGTTGTGCGTCAATGTTGTTGTCAATGTTGTCCGTTGAATGAAAGAATGCTCCAAAGTGTGCTACTTCTTCTCGGCATAGAAATTAAAGTTTTTCTGTGTATTTAAATGGAAGAGTGTGAAGCATTCTCAGCTCATATCTTCAAGTGGAATGAGCTTTAATACCCTGTACATCTTGTCTTTGTTTTCTTGTGTCAAGCAGTTTTGATTGCGCCATATCCTTTCCTTTGTTACATCTGATGCTCCATCAGCTGCAATCATTGCCTGCTGTTTGTTGACGGCAACTTGAGAGTTGAGTATATTCGCATGAGCGACAGCATCCGCTCAATACAACAAATAAATTTGCTGTTTTCTGCTTCGACATTCATTACACGTTACTTAAAGCGGCCACAAATTATTCATGCAATCACAAATTATTCATGCAGAAATTCGGTTGTGACAGTGAGCTTTAGGACAATTATTAGCGCAGCGTCCCACCCGTATTTGGTAAAAATATTGGTCCCACATGTTCCACGTGTTCTGCGGTGGAATAATAGTTCGGTAAACTAAAATTTGTGGAGTAAGAGGTAATAATATCGCAGAATAGGTTTTCTATGCACCCTCCCTCCGCCTGCTTAACACCAGATCAAAGTTTAGTTGTTGTAAAAGTTTGGTTACGCTAACGCCACGGGAAAAGCGACCTGTTATAATAGGAGCCGCTCTACGCTGTACCATCTGAAGTTTGGAGATACCATCTAGTTGATGTAAATAAATATTTACATCATTGTTGGTGTTACGAAGTTTTTACATTTTTGAAGTTTAGGTGTATGGTATTCAGCCCACGTTAGTTCAGGCACTATTATTCTCCTTCGTTCCGCTCAACGATTTGGGCAAAGAAGCAGAATTCCGCATGCGGGGAAATGCGCATTGTGTGTGATGAATCATAATGCAAGTAAATACTAATTGAGACGTCACTTTTTTCAAGTGGAAGCGCATTATCACAAGTGGCAAACAATGTGTGAGCACATTTCAGGGAACGAAGTCATTCTCCAGCTCACAGAAAATCCAAATAAAACACGTTTATTTTCATCCTATCACTGCAAGCCATTGGAAATTTTTTAATGGCCATTGTCATATATGACTGACAGGAAAACTCAAACATTCGCGTTTATCCGTAGCCTCCGAGAGAACATGCCTGTTATGTCGGAGGCTACGGTTTATCTCGCGTTTCTTGTTCTTCCATTTTCTTGCTATCAGTCAAACCAACACTGATAGCAGCAGATTAGACTGAAGTACCTATACCTGTGGCCCGGAATTATAGGTCATAATTCGGCTTCGGACTGCCAGTGGCGCTCAACGCAGGTTTCCATAGCAAGGAACGACCTCTCGATGGCCCCATAGCATAACCCCATGGATGAAACGTAAGCAATGCCAGAACAGGAAGGTCAGGTATGTTTTCAATTTATCAGATGAGCGGAGAATTTTCAAGATATCGTGTTTTTCAATTATCGCATTGACTCATGAGAAACTTCCAAATACTTTCAGCTGCATTTTGAAGTTGACCATATAGGCTCATTTCACTGGAGGGCGTGACTTTAGGGGGCCGCAGATGACGCCCCCATGCTTGAATGTATTCGTAAGTATCGACAACTATTCTTCGCATAAATACGCGCACAGGATACTGGACAATTTCAAAGGAAATGATGAAACTTCTTTTGGCTTGCCCTGGAGGAAAATTTAGCCTGTGTATAAGAATATTGCCCCTAAAATGAACCCTAATTTCAAATTTTCTTCAGCATTGGGGGGTCCGTATCCCAGTCCCCCGGATGGGGCTCCTTACATTGAAACTGCGCCACAGACCCCGAAATAGGCCTAGTAGGGGCTCAAAACCCCTCAGGCTGTGTCCGGGTCCTGCGCTGGGAAATTCCCCTCTGCGAAAAAAGTGGCGTCATTTAATGACGAAATGACGCCACTGGGCGCCATTTAATGACGCCACTGTTTGATCATGGTCTGGAGAACATTGTGCCAAATATCTGGGCAATTGTCAGCAACCGAGTTTTCAAGGGAGTTTCAAGGAACTTTGCATTGTTCGGAAGAAGACGAAGGGAAGCCGAAAAAAAGTAATTTGAAATGGGGAAGGCAGATTTCGCTTCCATTCTGTGGGCAGGATGGCCCCCCTCTCCGGCCCATTCGCCCCTGACCTTCAAACTTGTCTGGCCATGGATAACACTCTCCGTCTGTGACTTGCAATTTTTCATTGCCAATGCCAGTGACGTCACAACCAAAATATTTGCACTTTCGATTGCCTGGCCTACTTTGTTGCGTCAACAATGGATCGTCGCTTTGTTTCGTGGGCGAGCCGTAGTTGGCGCCAGTGATGGGACTTGTGTTTGTGCCTCTCTTTCCTCGACTTCGAAAAATATTGTGCGTTCAATTCATGCGCTAATGAGGCATCACAATGAGAAAATTTTGCCTGCGGTCGGAAAACGGATACGAGCCTGATACTCGGTACAGCGTTCAATTTCCATGATGTAATTTCGAATAATTTCCTGGAATATTCTTACACAGCCTGTCTCACTGCTTATCATTTTCAGCAGTCAGTTTTGTAGGTTTCGTTGAATTGACACGAATCGCTCGTTTTGAAAGTGCGATATTTATCAGTTTAACAGTTGGGTCAAAAATGGTTTGTCGGATCAAAGTTCCAATAACTTTTGGAAGTCGCGTTTTTTCAAAACTGTTCGCGGACTGCGTGGTTTGGCATTGTTGAAATCAAACGTCTGTGGATTATCACTTGACCTGCAAAATTTCGCCACACTTAAGTGAACTGAAGAACGAGTTTTAAGCAGACCATAGCTCACAGCTGTTCACTTTCACTTGCAGTGAATAACACTTTCTTTCGCATGCTGAACCACTTTTTCATTCCGGCGGCGAGATCCAGCCGAGGGTAAAGCTCACCTCCGAGTTGTGAGGTAAATCTGGCCATTTAAAACAATGTTGATTTTTCCCTCGTCACTCTGAGTTAAGCTCAACCCTCGATGGATCAAGCCGCCGTTATAGCCATACACAAACTTGGGAGTTGTTTAGCCTGCTGGGTGAATGAAGGTCAAGTCGAAAAATGGCTTTTGTTTCGGTTTTCATTGTCAAGGTTCGCAGGCGCCCAGTCAGTGGTTCAAAAGTTAACAGGAATGTGTTCCGGAATGCAGCGAGGTCATCCGACTGGCGGCGAATTCGGATGCGAGCGAAAGCTGCGAGAAATAATCCGTCTTTGCGAACGTTGCATCCGTTTAGCGGTCACGTCTGTGAAGTTGCCACTTCCCAAAACATCTGTCCAACTTCGATAGGTTGTGAGGTTAGCGCTGAAGTTTCTGAAATCTATGTTAGAGTTTTTGTAGCAGCAACTCAAGTCCAAACAGACTCGTCCATCAATTCCTTGATAATTAGCTTTCCTAAGTGCGGATGTTTAATACCGAAAGTAGGTGTTTACAAGGTTGGTGTTCGTTATAGCCCGAGTTGCAACGTAGGTTACTCTAAAATTCGATTGCGGTGGAAGGGTTGAACTTTTCCATCAAACCAGGTGCAGTGTTTGGAGGATTAACTCGAATGCGAAGAAGAGTTGTTTCGGTTCGTGGTGTCCGAAGTATCGGACTGAGTAGGCATTTTTAGCCAAACAAGTTTGTGGTCCACGCGTATAATGAAGTAAAACTGATTGACGGTGAGACGAGAGGAAGTGGTGAAACGGGTTTTGTGTTTGAACTCGCGCACGCGTGGAAAAGAGCTAGCCCAACTTGACGTGAGAAGCTGACATGCAACCTGGCTGGAAAATTTAGAAAGCTCGCAATCTGAACGCAACGATTTGGAGCAGAAAAAAATTATGAGCATACGAATTCAAACTGCAGGTAAGAAGAATTGCGAGCTGCTCTACACCAAACTAATATTTCACACACCCGATGCCATATACCATACCAAGACGGGGCTTTTGGCCTGAGCGCAACTTCTGTGAACGCGGAATGAAACAATACCAGCCTAGTCGATGTCTCTATTCGTACTTTGGATGATTTGCAGACCTTCTGACCTCGTAAGCGACCTTTCATGTGTAACCAAGTGATCTAGTGTAAAAGTTCTAGCTGTGGCTTGCGAGAAATTCAGCCTAATTTTCTCCCTAAGTGACCTCTTGATAGCGGATATCTAAACGTATCTCAATTAGCCTAAATAACGAACACAGTTTTGACTGTGTCAAAAAAAGATTGACTGCATGCCAATTTTAGGCCAATTCTGGATTATGCATTCCACTCCAGAGCACAGCAGAATAACAAAAATAATGATTTATGCTGTCCGAAGGCCATGGGCGTCCGAAGGCCATTGGAGTCTAACCAAGAGACGGGTACATGTGATGCTGGAAGAACTTTTCCCCATGACGTACATGCCCTTGTGGAACTTATCTGGCGTATTCCTTTTATTTCGCCACGACGCGAGAAAAATCCTCGCCTACGTGTCGTACGAAATGAGTCGACCCACAAGTTGTCAAAAAAAATAACTGATGCCTCCAAGTTAACACAAAAATACATGCCAACCCTGAAACCCACCCCCATTATTTCGACAAATTTTTCTTACTTCCCCGGACAACTAATCTTTTTTATCGGAAAGAAATTAGGAATTTTTCAGATACAGAGGACATATTCGTACATTTTTCGAACTGAAATGGAGAAGGGAACATCTCCAGACGATGTCCGAAATGGACATGCTGGGCATCCCGGTCACGGAGGTCGTCCCGGCAGTCCAGGTAGGCACGGTGAACATCGAGAGCCTGTCCGTCCAACTTTCGATCCGAGAGGGAGACATACGAAGACCATACATCAAGGATCGTCACCGATGGCGCATTACTGTCTAAACCATTCCACAAAGTGAGTATATGTACACCGCAACATCACCACTTTCACGGGGATGACGCAATTTTGCATTCACGCTCCGCTTTCCAAACTCGCTGACTTAACCTAACCTAACCCATCCTAACCAGCGTAAACGCTTCGATTTTTATAACTTGCACTAACCTAACCTAACCATAACCGCTCCGTCATTTTTGCGGTTTGCCTCAATTGACTTAAATTTCGTCTCATTCACCTGGTGCAACACTCATTGTTTTCACCTTCGTCACTAGAAACTTCGGCGGTATGTGTCACGTCCGAACGAAATTTGGAAGCAAGATGTGACATACACATATTGAGGCTTGGGAAGCCAGACGAGAGGATGTGGTAAAAGGTTTTCCCTGAAGACTTCCTTCCGCATCCTCTCTTTATTTGGTCTGCAGTTCTTATGGGCTGCAAGGAGGGGTTTTTTTATCTGGTCCGAAAGGATCGGGTTTTCCCTCTGCCTCCAGGGCGACGCTATATGCGATCGACCAACCTTGGTTCCCAGCTTCGGCTGGTGGTACAAATCAACACAAAAAACATCTTGAGGCTTGAATCAACAAAAGAAAACATCTTGAGGCGAAAGGCCAGAGGCCCGCCTCAGAGACCCCAGTCTATCCCCCCACATCTTATACTTTAAAACTGCTATTTACGTGATCATGCCTCAGTTCACGTTTGAAGTTGTTGACTTTAAATCTAGACAACAAGCAATAGGCAGTGAGGGTAGGGGGGTTTGGTCAGGTTTGGACAGAGAAAGCTTTTGTTAAGGTGAAAGGTGCCGGCATGTTTATTTTCCCCTCGATGGTTAGAGCATTGGTGTATTTTCTATTTAAATAATCTCGGACGCCAGGTCCATATCTGGGCGGGATTCATACTTGCAACGAACTTGACCAGGATTGGTTGTGACTCTGTAACAGATACAATTTTTCCATTTGTCCCTTGCGAGGCCAAGTGCATTCCGGTCAAATCACAACGGCACGTTTGCAACGCTTTCATGACACAAAGCGGTATGACGCATGTGACACGCCAGAAGATTCGTTGGAATAAATGGTGTGAAGAAAATGGAGATGTGATTATGCATGTGAGAATGTGTGGCCTTGAAATTTCGTAATGTGCTTTGTTGACTCATTTCAACGCAGGTCAATCAGAATTTCCAGATTTCCGTTTTTACTTCTAACAACGGAATAATATTAATTATGCCCATATCAACGTTCATATTAATGGCGGATTTTGGTTACTTTAAACAAGACACGTTTTTCCAAAGACGATAGCTCACATGGCTGCGATAAACGGAATTATGCAATGATGCGGCGGTCTCAACTCTCGAACAAATTTTCCGAAAAAATTTGAGAGTTGCTTTCAATTGACATTCCGTGCACCCAAAAGTGCTTTCGAAGTTTTCCTCATGTCAAAAACCATTTTTTTCGCTGTTGCCCCAGATTGCCAGATGACGTTGAGCAGCTAGTAGAGTTGACTATGAGCCATTGCCGCAGCGGCATGATGGGCGCACCCGAAGTGCTCAAGCTGAACAGCCTCCTGATGACGTCAATGGGAGCCAGAAATGCAATCGACGTTGGATTTTTCACCGGTCTCAGCGCATTGACAGCTGCTCATGCGATAGCAGACGATGGCATTGTTGTGGCATGTGACAACAATGATGAAGGCGCAATTTACGGTAAACCTAGTACATTACACATTTCTAGAACAAACGCAGTCTAAGTGTAGCAGTAAAGTGGTAAATTGCCACCACACTGTTTATTCACATTCACGCTTATATTTACGGTGGTGAAATTTACCATCAATCAAAATGCTTGGTGACAAATTCTACTGAAAAATGTTTTTTGTTTACGAAGCACGAAACAACCATTTGGAGGCAAATTTGGTGGCCCTATAATGCACGGCAAATTTTCACTAGCAGTAACATGTCGGCATGATTTTTAGTGGCAGCCTGGGTCAATAGGTTATTTTGGGGGCAAAAATGGGATTTAAAGCTTGAAGTGTTTGAAGAGTGTTTTGCAAAAAAGTTTTAATTTCTGCACTGATACCAAAAATCTCGGTACAATATTGAGTCCATTCACGCGCAACAAGAATTAATGGCAACATGCGCCGCAAAACATCGCGATATTCGTGTAAGGCGTGAAGTTACATCAAGACGTGTTGAAATTAGATGGTCCCTGTAATAACCTTATGTCCTTTAAAATTTCTCCTATGTTTGAAGACTTTTGGTAGACTGCCGTATAAGTTTTGTCGCTGCCATGTTTTTAATTTTTTGCATATTGTGTTCGCTTTCTTTTATTAGTAATGTAGCGATTTTATTAACATTTTTATTTCAAACGCAATAATCACGTCCTTTATGTTGTTTTCATATGAACTCCAAACACCAAGCCAGATGTTGCTCTAAATCCGAGTAGGACTAAAATGCGTTTTGATCATCATTAGTGGCTATTAAAATCATGCCAAAAACTCAAGAAAGAAGCCTTTTTTGTTGTTGGCTCATACAGGAACCGCAGCTTAACTCTTACTTTCAGGTAAACCGATTTGGAGCAAGTCGAAAGTGGCGCACAAAATCGACCTCAGAATCCAGCCAGCTTTAACGACACTGAAAGAACTAATTGCAGAGGGAAAGAAAGGAACGTTCGATTTCTGTTTCATCGACGCCGGTTTGTTAGATTTTTTTCTGAAAATGTACATTGACTGTGTGGTGAGAATGCTCGCACTTTCCTTTTTTGTCGGTTCGGTTTGTTCGCTTTTTTTTTTTATTGAAAATCGCTTTTTTATTGAAAATGTTTTTGTGATGGGGTGCGAATGTTCAAAAGCCGTTTCATCGTTGCTGGTTTTTGTTCGATTTTTTTCACTTGGATTGTTCATTTGTTGGGATGCTGCGGTTTGTTCGAACGTTTTGTTTTTGGAATGTTTCCCTCATTCCATGGGGTGTGAATGCTCGACTTTCCTTTCACTTTGATGATTTTAGTTGGTGCAAACATTTTAATGCGGATTTTATGGGATTTTTTGTTAGTAGTGTGGGAATGCTCAGTCACCCATGCCTGTTTGTTCGAAATGTCTTCAAGGGCAACAAAACCACGGGAATGGCATTGGTGATGTGGAGATGGAAGTTTAAAAAATGCTGAATATCTATACGTACGAGGGGCGTTCCAAAAGTAATGTCCCTGAGGTAGTTTCGGTGGGGCTGGGCAGGTGAAACTTGGCACACACCTTAAGTCATCTATATCTAGCCGTTTGTCAGAATGGCGCAACTTTGCGATAACCGAATGAGCCTCCATTCATCATCAACGGCAACAGCCTCTCTAGGCCGAAAAGTCAGAACAGAGATGGAACTTCTTTTAGCCGAACAGGTAGAAGTCCGAGCTACCCAAATCAAGTGAATTCCATGGTCACACTGGGCATTTCAAGTCACAATGTGGCAACTTTGTTGTGTGGCAGTGGGACTGCTGTTTGAATGGGCATTGGACATGGAAATGAAGAAACCCTCTGGTTATCATTTTTCTGTATTTCTCATCATACTTTCTTAGAAAATAGATGAAAAAGCTGCCAGTGATGATTCTGCCCTATTTTGGGCAGTCGGTGATGGTCGATCCGTTGGCATACCAAAAGACTGAGCATGTCACTCCACTTTTTGGGGGGATCACCCAAATTCTCCCTGGGGGTGATGATCATGTACCTACCCAAACATTCCTTGCCGACCTCTCTGGAGTCTAGCGCCCACATCCAAGATGCATCCTGAACATATCCATAGTGTCTACAGCATCACAAGTCAGTCTTCGAGAACAACTTGAAGAATGTGATGAGGCACTGACTTTTGGGCGGGGCGGGACTCCCCCCATCGACGGCACACAGCATCTGATCTCGAAGATGCAGGAATGTGCCACTTTGCAAGGTGTCTTCTAAAAGATGGCTTAAGGTGTGTACCAAGTTTCATCTGCCTAGCCCCACTGGAACAACCTCAGGGACATTACTTTTGGAACACCCCTCGTATCATCGAAATTTCAACAAATGTGTCGGCCAAAAATATTTTTTGTTGGTGTTTGTGAAGCAACTTCCATATCTGCCTCATTAAGTGAGATGAGCTTGGAACTGGGAGAGCACAGCACTCTTGTTGGTGAGATCATCCATAAAGACAAAGCAGTCAACAGCATGAGATGACGCAAGAAAAATGCTAATCAAACATTTTCAGCTTGCCCGCGTCAGTTCAGCGAAGCAAAATTCACGCATGTAAAAAGTAATGAATGGCAGGTCCAAAAATAAAAAAAATTGATAAATAAAATAAATGTAAAAAAATAATATAAAAAAAAAAAAATAAAATGTAAAAAAACAAAAGCACCAAGGAGGTGTACCGGTGGTCCTCGTATTGTAAAATGCACAATTTCGGGTTTCGGATCGCATCATTCTCCTCTGATTCGTTCCGTGACGGATTTAGTTTGTGGTTCGGTCCCAAACAGTGCAAAGTATGAGGTGAACAATATTTCGCCATGCACGCTGACGACCGACATTTTCACCAGAGACAGGAATGGCAGCCGAGAAATGGCACCTGTTTATTTCAGTATTGCAGAGAATTTCATCGTCATGGAAAGATGCACATTTGAAAACGTCCTGTTGGGTGGATATGCTGCAGGCGTACCGCAACACAAAAACCAATTTGCACTGGGCACAGTCACAGAAGGAATACTGACTCCCTTAATACAACTCCGACAATGGATAATGGGAGTAATTACTGTTTGTGTGGTTGTACATGTCGTAAAGACCATCGGAAACCAAGTGTAAAGGTGCATGGGGACGGCTCTAAACAGAAGCTGGAAAATGTTCAGCCTTCTTTACTTTTCTTTTATGGTTTTTTTCTCTTCTTCCAAAATGAACGTTGCAAAATTTAAGACAGTCGCTGGAAAGAAATGGAATGGAAGGCGTTTTTGTCCAGAGCAAAAACGGTCTTCGTCCTGTACTAAAATTCAATGGTTTTGTCTGGAGACAGTTTTTGTTTCGTGCGAAAACGATTTTCGTACAACGCGAAAGCGGTTTTGTTCGGTGCAAAGTTAGCTTTTGTTTTGAGCTAAAACGGTTTTTGAGCAGCGCAAAAGTGAGTTTGTCCAAGTTGTTCGCGAGTCAAGTCATTGCTGAGGAAGGCCTTTATTATGAAGGTTCGCTTGGCGGATGGGGAAATTCTGGAGCTAGGGAATGCAGGATATGTTAGAATTCTGGAGTACACACATTGAATTTGCCTGCTATATCAACTGATATACATGTTTCATACACAGGACATGTAATGATATACATGATATACCTACTGTAGGTGATGAGAAAATGTGGACGTATTAGAGAACTGACCCTTGTTCCCTCCATATTCTTCATTTGAACAGCAATCACTACAATAATTTTTGGCGTTTTTCTCCGATTTTGCAGACAAGACAAATTACGAGAATTACTTCGAGTTGTGCTTGGAATTGCTTCGTCCGAAGGGGATCATGGTATTTGACAACACGCTCTGGGGAGGAACAGTGTTGAATCCTGAACGTGAGGACGACCACCCTCCAACGGCAGCTCTGAAGAAGTTGAACGAGAAATTGCCAAGAGATCATCGCATCAATGTCAGTCAGCTTGCGGTCGGAGACGGCATTTCCATAGTTCTCAAGTTGTGAGAGTCCAATGCTGAAACAGTGTGTCCAGTGGTGGCTGGATTGGAAAAACCCCATGTGCTCTTTTTAGTATGAAAAACATCGGCACCATGATTGTCGAACAGATTGTCTGTTGGCGGCAATTTTTTGCGAAGTCTCTTATTTGCACGTCATAATGACTTACGGATTTTGACGAATTACCTGGTGACAGATGGGAGAAGCAAAAAAGAATCTTTGGATGTTTGAAAAGCGGAAAGATACCTACCCTGACCAGCATGAAATGTGGCAGGCTCAGAAATAACGGGTGTGTCTTTTAATGCAAGACTGCACGAATTTGGGTTCAATCAAAGGCAGGAACTTTTCGAAGAATTTTTTTTGCAGAGAATGTTCATCAGCCATACGAACGCAGATGAAGGAACCATCACTTGAAAAAAAAACTAACAAAAGTCTGTAATCTATCGATTGCCATTAATGGATTAAAAAAATTCGCGCTGCTTCGCATTTATAGAGACATTCTGCGAATTTGGGGAACCATTCACGTGTACCTAAATGTTTACAATGCTTCATCATTTCCATCGTCTTTGGTGGTCTCTCTGGTTTAAACGCAATGATAAAATTACATATCTTGAATTTGAATTTAAGAAAGTAAGTAAGAACAAAGAGGGTGTTGCCCCTTATCGTACAACATACACAAAACAGGAAGAACGAATTAAACAATGGAAAATAATAAAAACAAAATAAAAAAAAGATATTTAAAGATATAATTATATTTTTTCTTATATTTTTTAAAGATATTTTAAAATAAAATATCTTGCAGTATGCACGCTGTAAACAGTTCTTGTAATCGCACATTTTGTCCCCGAAAAATGATGTATTCGTAATGTAAAAGAGCCTGTGCTTTTTATTCATTAAATTCCGCATGGCATAGTAATTCCGACGCAGTAAGTTTTTAATTTCACGGCAACATTACCCTTTCAGGGCATAACAACAAAACGCAGCCAATTTATGGCAACTGATCCTATTCTTCCGATCGTTTATCAGTTTCGTTACCCAAAATCAAAGAACTGTTGGCATTTTCAGAGTGATCTGAGATTTTGTGGAGTGCAGACCAAAGAAGTTTAATGAAATACTTTATTACTTTTATTTAAGAAGTTTTATTACCACTTCCGTGGTGCAGACGCAAACTGTCATTGCGGTTGGATTGTGCTGAATAATACTTTTTCTTCCTTATACCTAATGCTTCTTCTTAAGGCTTCTTTTAATGCTTTTAACTTTTATTTTCGTTCTCTTCCAACTTGCTGTAATTTTTTATACATGAAACGCCGCCAAGCTCCTAAATATAAAAACAGTTCAATTCAATTCAATTCAATTCAATTCTGATGGGATCCAGGAGCTGGAACGCCGAAGGCAACTATCTGTGAAACATCACAACTAACTATCTGTGATAAATGTTTGGATTTAAAAACTAAAAGTGGGAACCAAGTTCATTGCAAAGATATAAATTAATTCTGTTCGTGTACCCACGCATGTTTTGCTTACTTTTCAAAAGGAAATCAATCCACCAAAGATAATTTTGATGGATTTGGAAGATTTCAACATTTGTTTTCATCAAGTTTTGACATTTGTGGTTTCTACCTTCCCTCACGTTTTCATATAGTCATTGCTGCGGTCAGAAAGGTTCTCCGAACTAAGACATTCGTAAATCACGAAACCTTTAAATTGATGGGTTAACCTATGCGCACTAAATTGATGGGTTAACATGCGTTCAGCGGGGCTTATAATGATATACACTGATAGAAATGGGCATACTTTTATGGAACAATAAAGATCCATTGGTGGAACTGGAAGACACCGAGGTGGCAATATCGATCCCTCTCTTCTAAAAATCAAAACTGAGGGTCCTTGGATGAGTTGATGGATCTTTGTAGCCATGTCGATGCTTTTGGGTGGCAATTAAAAACCCTAGAGTGGCTTGAAAGACAACCGATCGGTGAAGGAACCTTGAGGACACATGTCGGGGTTTTTCGACAAAAATGGGGTGCTTTGTCGCCACTTCAATGTTTTTGAAGGAACATCAAAGAACCTCTGATGAGACTTGACGTAAAAAAATCCATCGAAGGAGCAATCTTGCCACCAACAAGAGATCTTGATGAAATGATTTTCGGGCGAACCCTCTGCCGAAGGCATACTGAATTCTTACAGTAGACAAAATCCTGGATGGACAGGATTCTTTTACCTTCAACAGTAAATTTTAAACAGTAAATTTTAAACAGTACATTTTAAACAGTAAATTTTAAACAGTAAATTTCAAAAACCGCCTTGCCATCACATCCGTCGATGATTTTTCCCATGTCCCTTTCCGAATTTCGTAATTCATTGCTCTTCAACACCCGACGATTTCCGGAAATCGAAAAATTCTCTTTATAGATCTTGAGCTTCGTTTGTTCAGTAGCGAGATGTAAACTCGCATTGAATGATGTTGTTGTATCTTGATTGTCCAATGCTGTACCTTAACTTGGAATGTCAATCTGTACCCTTCTGTCATTGTGATTGATAACGTCCTGTGGGCTTCTGAAGTCCAAAAACATGAACTTCAAATTCATCTTTTTTGGGATCCTTCCGGAATCGCGAATGGTTTGGCGCACTGGCAAAAGCGCCACCTAAAGTGGTGCCATGAACTGGCGCCAAAGGATCTGAAATGGACAGCTTGTAGCCACCTTTGTGATCGAGGGGGCTTTCAAGGAACGTTGAAGGCCCTTTGAAGTCACTCAGATTGAGGGATCTTTAAAGTAGCAAGAAAAGAGGGTACTACACAGATCCTTTGAGGTGGCCCCTGGTGTTGCAAACCCAAGATCCCTTGAAGGTACCCGTGAGCTCCCATTATTTCTTTTGTATAAAGTTCTAGGGAGAGGGCTATGCGCGAAACAGGGTTGCAAAATATCGCCGCAAAATATAAATATGCTTGCAAAGAGT
>JASGXE010006833.1:0-19804 GCA_030068105.1 Sinentomon sp. SZTP_YWyxl | reverse complement strand
CGGAACCCACTACTCACAAAAGTGCTGGAGGTCGAAGTGCCTTAAGACATACACCCATACACCCCAAAACACAATTATTAACTTGAGCGGCAGTTCTTTTATAAAACCGTTGAGAAGAAGAGCGACCAAAAGCCCTTTTTGCAGGAGGATCAGTTCGCTTGCGTCATTCATCACGTAAGAACACAAAAAATTACAAGAACACAAAAAACCGAGAACAACTAAACATAGGAATATCTGCCACTGTCAAATGGGTTTATAAAGCGTTGCGTTGAGCCAGGAATGCTTTAAAAAAAGGCGCACGACGGAAAATAGTCTTTTATGGCAATTCAAAATTCAAATTTGATTTTACAATTTAGACAATTAGTGAGTTTTCCCACTCTTTAAAACCGAGTGGTGCTTGCAGCATGGTCGAAAACATATTTTTTTATTTTTGCGAAATGCAAAAATGATATCAACGTGATTCTAATACTTATAAGTGCCGTAACTCTCATTGCCCATCCCCGCCCATCGATCGCCAATTTTCGCTCTTTTCCTTTCTCTGCCGTCGCGTCAAGAGGCCGGTTTTCCTGGCTGTGGTTGATTTCTGCGTCGCTGTGCATCGGCAACGAACTGTTTAATTTCTCTGGAACCAAATGACGGATTTTGATTAAATCTTTTGTGTTGGAAAGCTGAAAATTAGACCTTTTCAGGACTATAAAATTATCCCGAACTTTTCACGGGCAAAACTTGAAAGTCATGTGGGGAAAAATATGTTCAAATTTTGATTTGATAAAATTTTGCGTTCCTGCCTAATACTTTCAATGATTGCGCGATTTTTTCCGTTATAACATGGTTTTGGTCTGCGGAAGAGTTGTAGAGGAAGCCCTCAGCTATCCACAGACACCAAAATCATTGCATTTGAACACCATTTGACTCTTTTTTTTTAGGGAGAACGCGACGCGGAAGAATGCATTTTATTTTTTGCACAAGAATAAGCGGGGATGAGGCCGCGTCTCCCTTGGAGGCCGCGATTTTTCCCGTGGTAACATGGTTTCGAGCTGTGGGAGAGTTATAGAGGAAGCTTTCAGCTTTCCAAAAATACCAAAATCATTGAATTAGAACATCATTTGACCATTTTATGGAGAAGAAACACGACATGGAAGCATTTTTTGTTTTCGACGCAACGAAAAAATAATGCTTCCATGTCGCGTTTTTATTCATAAAATGATGAAAAATTCAATGATTTTGGATTTTTGGAAAGCTGAAAGCTTCCTCTACAACTCTTCCGCAGGTCAAAAATGTTACAGCGGAAAAAATCGCGCAATCTTTGAAAATGTGAGGCAGGAACCCGGAATTTTATCACATCTTAACTTGGACACTTTTGTATATCTCCAATATTTCAGCTTTTACCAGCGAAAAATTCGGGGTTGTTATATACGTCCAAAATCGCACATTTTTCTGCTTTCCAGCACAAAAAATTCTGTCAAAATCCGTGAAACGGTTCCAGAGAAATGAAACATTCCGTGGGTGACAACCCGCGACCGCCGTATAGTCGCAATGCATTTTACTTGTCGCAGTAGGCCACCGAGCGACATTCGCGCCTCTTGCGGACAAATAAAAACTGGCGACACCCAAAGCGACGAATTACGCCACTTATTGAGTATTAAAATCACGTTGATGATATCAAAAGAAGGAGCAAAAAGCGCTTTCGATCCAAAACAATAAACGTTGCTTTGACATTGAAGAGCAGAACAGATCATAGTCGTGCGAGTGCATTTTTACCGGTGATGGTTCACAGCAGTGAGGCCGGATTTCAGGCGCTGAAAGTGCCACCGCCGGTGAATGCGAAGACAAAAAATAATCCATGGTCTTATTGGGTGTACAAGAATAAATTTTTCATTTTTGCATGGATTATTATGGCATGAATTGTATTATAGAGCGCCAGAAATCCTTCAGATAGCGCACACTTCTGAAATAGTAAGCAGATATCATTCGAAAGGCCAACTTAAAAGCTAAGACGATACAGTTTTTTTTGCACTTCGATGAAATCTCATCAGATGAGACATTTTTCAGTGACATTTCAGGGACATTTTTCGAAAAGAGAGCAGGAAGTGAATGCACGGTGCCGCCTTTTAATTAATTTACGCGCGGATGCTGCACCGAAGCAGTAAAGGCCCTTCGTGGAGAGATTATGTAGCAAATACTTGGGCCAACACACCGCCAATATGATGCATGCTGCTTGGATCTTCAAAGACACACCGTCACAGGAAAACGTGACAAGCCAAGCCAGGATTGCTGTAGGTACCTATACCTGAGAGCGCGATGTTACCTGGCTTCGCAATCCCATCAAAGGTAAAAGACAATACAAAGACCTTCGATGGAGTTTTTGATCCTCTCTCAATGCGATTATCTTTCGACAGATGAGGAAGCGGCTACAGATTATTGCTCGCAGCGGGGGCCAACTACATAGGATGCCGCAATAGGCCTGCAGCCCCTTCAAATCGGTAGGCATTGATATAAATCCCATCAATAAGGTATAGGAGTGAGAAATACCTCTATATGAGAATGACTAATGATGGATTAAACATCAATTTTGAGAAACACCATTCTATTCTTTGAAGCCATTTCGTTCTACCGAGCTGAAAGAAAGCGTCACTGCCGAGCGTCAACCGCGCTGACATTTGATTTTTAATCGCGTTCACGCGGTAGCGACATCCAAAGATAACACCTTTATTCTTTGAGAACGACGCGCGTTGTCGTTGTTCCAATGCATTTTGTTCGCGCGCTGGAGGCGGAAAACACGACAGCGAGCTGCATTTTGTTGCGCTGGCGACAATCGTGACATTGCGCTTTATGCACTGAAAAGCTGATCTCAAACGGCACGTTTTTGACGGAAGACATCGGGGGATTTCGCAGATTGAAGCCCGTTCAGAAACTGAGTGGGTACCCATCTTCGAATATGCCCGAAACAAATGCTTTTCTGTCAGAAAGCCGCGCGTTTCTGCCGAAATCACCACCAAAGCTTTTTCTCAATAACAAGGAAGGCTGTTTACATTCTAACATAGAATCTCTCAAAACTCACTTCAACCACATGCCACACATGTGAGTTTTTCATAAATGCTTCAGTGTTCGGGCGCCTGAATGATCAGGCACTTCTTGTTATTGTAGTATTGGCTTCTCTGCTACCACTACCGAATGAAAATTGTTTTGTTTCTCTGTGATTGCGTGAGGATCAATGCAACATTCATAACCAAAAAAAAATATCGAGGGCCCAACCAAATGGACAGGTGGGTACCTCCTTTTTTCCCATCCAAAAAACAATGGTGGTACAAATGAAAAGGCTTCTGAAGTCGCATCGCAGGACATTTTTGTCATCTCCCTCAGACAGATAGGTACCTTCGAATTATTTGTCCGTCCGTCTGCCTTTGATCCACAATCGTCTTCATACCGAAAAATTTTAAATTGGTTTTCATTCAATGCCATAATTTCAATTTTTTGTTAGCCGTCAAGAGTCAGCGGCAGACGTAGACACGTTTGGCTTTCAACAAAAAGAAAAAAAAAAGAATGAAATAACGTAAAACGGTTTTGATTTGGTGTTATTGCAATGAGTTTGAGTTGTCAAAATGTCTGTGAGTATAGAGCTAAAATATGCTCGGGTTATGCGGACCTTATCAAAAATCCTGATCGGGCCATATCAAATTTCAACAGGGCTTGGTGCAACTTCACGCCTCACACGAGTGTCATGATGTTTTGCGGCGCATGCTGCCTTTGATTCTAACTGGCGCCTGAGTTAACAAAGAACTCCTATTTTCGAAGACTTTTGATAAGGGAGGCCAACTCTTGTTTATGATTCTTCTAAGAATGACCAACGCATGGCCGTGCTCTATAGAACATGAGGCAAACAGGGCTATTAGGCCAACGGGATATTCCCGTTTCGCCGAAATTTCGGGCAAAGTGAGAGGCGAGAATGCCATGCTCGGAAAATTCCCTCTTCATCTTGCCCGGAAAGAAATGAGGCGACCGCGGAAAAGGTAAAACATGGAATTGTACCGCTCCACATCGGTACCAATCGCAAAAGACGCATGCAACACGCGTCAATTCCCTGTGATGTGTGTAGCATAAACGACAAAAAAGTTCGGCGTAAGCGGAGAATTTTATGTTGAGTGCCACCGGACCGCTCTACACCAATCGCAAAAGACGTATGCAACACGCGTCAATTCCCTGTGATGTGTGTAGCATAAGCGACAAAAAAGTTAGGCGCAAGCGGAGAATTTGATGTTGAGTGCCACCGGACCGCTCTACACCAATCGCAAAAGACGTATGCAACACGCGTAAAATCCCTGTGATGTGTGTAGCATAAGCGACAAAAAAGTTAGGCGTAAGCGGTGAATTTTATGTTGAGTATCACCGGACCGCTCTGCACCAATCGCAAAAGACGTATGCAATACGCGTCATATCCCTATGATGTGTGTAGCATAAGCGACAAAAAAGTTAGGCGTAAGCGGAGAATTTTATGTTGAGTATCACCGGACCGCTCTGCACCAATCGCAAAAGACGTATGCAACACGCTTCAATTCCCTGTGATGTGTGTAGTATAAGCGACAAAAAAGTTAGGCGCAAGCGGAGAATTTGATATTGAGTGCCACCGGACCGCTCTACACCAATCGCAAAAGATGTATGCAACACGCGTCAAATCCCTGTGATGTGTGTGGCATAAGCGACAAAAAAGTTAGGCGTAAGCGGTGAATTTTATGTTGAGTATCACCGGACCGCTCTGCACCAATCGCAAAAGACGTATGCAACACGCGTCAATTCCCTGTGATGTGTGTAGCATAAGCGACAAAAAAGTTAGGCGCAAGCGGAGAATTTGATGTTGAGTGTCACCGGACCGCTCTGCACCAATCGCAAAAGACGTGTGCAACACGCGACAATTCCCTGTGATGTGTGTAGCATAAGCGACAAAAAAAATTAGGCGCAAGCGGAGAATTTGATGTTGAGTGTCACCGGCCCGCTGTGCACCAATCGCAAAAGACGTATGCAACACGCGTCAATTCCCTGTGATGTGTGTAGCATAAGCGACAAAAAAGCTAGGCGCAAGCGGAGAATTTGATGTTGAGTGTCACCGGCCCGCTCTACACCAATCGCAAAAGACGTGTGCAACACGCGTCAATTCCCTGTGATGTGTGTAGCATAAGCGACAAAAAAGTTAGGCGCAAGCGGAGAATTTGATGTTGAGTGTCACCGGATCGCTCTGCACCAATCGCAAAAGACGTATGCAACACGCGTCAAATCCCTGTGATGTGTGTGGCATAAGCGACAAAAAAGTTAGGCGTAAGCGGAGAATTTGATGTTGAGTGTCACCGGACCGCTCTACACCAATCGCAAAAGACGTATGCAACACGCGTCAAATCCTGTGATGTGTGTAGCATGAGCGACAAAAAAGTTAGGCGCAAGCGGAGAATTTGATGTTGAGTCACCGGACCGCTCTGCACCAATCGCAAAAGACGTATGCAACACGCGTCAATTCCCTGTGATGTGTGTAGTATAAGCGACAAAAAAGTTAGGCGCAAGCGAAGAATTTGATGTTGAGTGTCACCGGCCCGCTCTGCACCAATCGCAAAAGTCGTATGCAACACGCGTCAATTCCCTGTGATGTGTGTAGCATAAGTGACAAAAAAGTTAGGCGCAAGCGAAGAATTTGATGTTGAGTGTCACCGGCCCGCTCTGCACCAATCGCAAAAGTCGTATGCAACACGCGTCAATTCCCTGTGATGTGTGTAGTATAAGCGACAAAAAAGTTAGGCGCAAGCGAAGAATCTTATGTTGGGTATCATACATCGTTTTTCGATGCAAAAGATTTCGTATGGGAGAATTTGCAACGTTGGCAGTGACAAAGTTTAGACTATACGATAGATTAGGTGTTATTGTTTTTTGGACGTACAATAATCGTTCGCATGAGCAATAATCGTTCGCATGAGCAATAATCGTTCGCATGAGCAATAATCGTTCGCATGAGCAATAATCGTTCGCATGAGCAATAATCGTTCGCATGAGCAATAATCGTTCGCATGAGCTCAAATATGTAAATTGAGTCTGATTTCGAGCACACCGATGTATGGTCAAGAAATTTAGAGGAGCTCAGTCCAGATAATTGATTCGTGAAGTTACTGCATCAGCAGCTGATCGCTCTCAATTGTCAACAGAATACGAAATTGCCATCGTAACTACAGCACTTTGGCAACGCTCAGCAATGTAAATTTCTGAAAATTTCACTGCACATTACTTTCAATGCACGCAGGCATGCAAAGACAGACGTTCTGTGCGGAAAGCATTTGCTATAAGAATAGGCCTCAAAACCATTTTTAGATGGCTTCACTTAGAAAATATTTTTGTCGCTTCAACAGGTGTTTCCAACAGATGTTTTCTCAACGAAGTGGTACATAATACGAATAACTGTATGCTGTAATTTTGAACACGCGGCGGCCGAAGAAAGAGCGCATGGCTCAGTAATTTGTTACAACAGAAAGAAGCCGCTGCAAGGACTGTTCAGAGAAAATCGGCACAAAATAGTGGATTTTAGCAAAAATTTGGCCCCAAGGACAACAAAAATGTTTATTGGACACGCCAAATGGACACGCCAAAAGAAGCCAAAAATTCCATAGGATTCAAACGAGTCAATATAAAAAAGAACCGAAATCCAAAACGTGCCAAAACGTTTCTTCCGAAAGAGCCAAAACGAGCTATAAAATCGACCAAATCTTTGCTACGTGCTCAATGCTTGAGTTTCCATCAACCCCAGCTTTTTACAATATCCGCCAAATGTCCGCTTCGCACTGCAAAATGAGGTGGTCAAAGGTCATTTTTGAAGGAAAATTTACCATATCATTGAAAACTGATCAAAACCTTTCCGAACAAGTCAAAAACTATCCAAATCTTGCTCCTCGTCCTTCTCTCTGTCGCCATACACCCAGATGGTTACAATATCCCCAAAATGTCCCCTTTATCGGCAAGTTATTGAGAACAAAGGCCTTTTTGACGGAAAATGCCATAATTGACCACAAATCGCCTAGGGTCAGAACCTTTTCGATCGACTAAAATCAGATCCCACCAAAAATGTCCAGATTACATAAATGAGGTCAATTGTCATTTTTGACGAAAAATGCCAAAATTTACCACAAATCCAGCCGAACCGTCCCGAGCGACCAAATCAAGCCATATCTTTGCTCACACCATTCCGCTCAGATACCAAAAAAATGCCATCCGTTCTTCGGGTTTTGTGCGGCAGAGGTCATTTTGACGAAAAATGCTACAATTAGCCAAAGTTCCCTTCGTATAAGTTGGCATATAACCACAATCTTTTTAATTAATGAATATAGCATTGGTCTCTCAAGGGCTGCTTTCAGAAATCTTTTTCGTTCATATCACCAACATACGCTAAAATTCTTCGGGGAAAATAACCCCAGAGGACAAACAACCGCAAAATTATGAAGTCAATACTCAATAACATACCAGTATAGTCAAATCATAGGTGTTCAGAATTGGCAATAAGTGAGCAACAATTAAAATCACCTTGAATTATTCCTTGTCCCGTCCAACGCCGGGACTCATTTTGCTGTCCACGCACGTTTCCAATGAGCAAGTCTTCCTGTATTGGTACTGTTTTGAATCCCTTACCCCAACGCATTAAAAACCTATTTTTACACTTTTATTTTACTTATCTGATGTCAATCTTTTATATTTTAAGACTCATGCATGCCTAAGAATATTCTTAAGCCCGTTCGCAAAGAAAAGTGGTTTTTGCACAAAACAGACAGGATTGGACTGAAAGTTACAAGATCTGTTTGACATCGGAACCACAGTTTCGGTTTCAGCGTCGGTCTCAACGGTCAAACGTTTTCAAAGATGTAGGGGCCTAGCCTATTTTCAAATGGTCCAATGCAGATTGTGCTCACGCCAGCTATATTTTAATGCACAGATCTGTCATCATCAAAATCGACTTGCAAATGGGCCTCCCGGAGTTTCGTTCTCTTCTCGTCTTTGCCCCTGTGTCCTATAGCGCCCCGCTTCGCATAGCTTTGCAGCGGCGTGTGACAGCGTGCATACATCAGGCACAGCGAGTGAACTCGCGGTTCAAATGCAACAGATTTCAAGCCCCAAAGTGAAGATAGCAGGCTAATTCAGACAGATTCCAGTGCGAGTTAGTAGGTATAGCAAAGCGGCAGAGGCAGACCCCTTGAAGGTCCTGCCAGACAATTTAGTCAGACTCGACATTTGATGTTAAAAGGGTGAGGACAGGGCAGCAACACGGGAAACCAACAACGGAAAGCAGCGATGGTTTATCGAAGACAAAAAAGGTTCGAAGTTGACATAAACCAAAGGAAGATTCAGAGGAGAAAGTAACATGTTTTCAAATTTATTTTTTTTCGCTTGGGGGAAGGGGGATGTTCGCAAACAATGCAGGCGTTTTGAATCGCGTTGGGCGTACTAAATGCGAGGGGAGGCCGTCGCGTGTCGACCCTTCTGCTGTGTCGGAGGGGACGAGAGGGCGTCCAACCACTTCATTTGAAAAATTTTCTGCACTTGCTGTTCAAAATCTTTTGCCGCCTGTTGATCTGGACGTTGCTCGAACTGTCAGCAAATCGCATTCGCCTCCACCTAAGGCACAGCCAACAAAACTCTTGCTTGCTAATGTTAGGTCCATACTCCCTTCTCATAAAAGAGCCGAGCTATTAGAATTTGTCACATCTTCTTGTGTCCATGTTATCTTTCTAACTGAGACCTGGTTACATTCTGACGTTGACAGTGTTGAGATATTCCCCCCTAACTTTTCAGTCTATCGGCATGATAGACTTGATCGCCGTGGTGGTGGGACTTTGGTTGCAGTCGATAATGATTGCATCAGGTCAACGGCATTGATCATTGATTTTCCAAAGAACGATTGCTTTGAGTCCAGCTGGTGTCTCATTTCCGCACTTGATCGCACTCCTTATATCGTTGGCGTCTTTTATGTCCCTCCCACTGCCGGCCCACTTGACTTTCATCTTGTTTCAGATCAGATCGGGCACATTTTTGCAGCATACCCTGACCATCGGCTTATTATAACTGGTGACTTTAATTGTCCTTGTGTGGACTGGCAGGCGGTATCTGGTGGCTCTCAAAAAGCTGAGGCCTTACTCGACATTCAACAGCTATTTGGTTTAACTCAGCATGTTCTTACACCAACACGCATTGTCCCTGGTGGCTGTAGCAATATCCTCGATCTCGTTTTCACAAATTTTGATTCTTCTGACCTGGGAGTTGCTGCATTGCCAGGCCTGTCTGATCATGAATTTGTCACCTTTAGCATCCCCCTTCCAATTCAGTTGTTGAAATCCCCTATCAAAGTCAAATGTTACGATCGAGCCAACTGGGTCGGCATTAGGAGTCGGCTTCTCCCCCTTTTTCAGAATTTTTGCAATGATCTTGATTGTAATCGTTTAAATAATGTCAACGAGGTCTGGGCTGCATTTAAACTGATTCTCTTACAGTGCTTGTCGATGGTCCCAGTCAAAACAATCAAAATTAAGCCCGGTAGTCCTTGGATTTCTGCGCGATTTCGCACTCTGGCCAGAAAAAAACGTCGGCTAACCAAAAGCTTAACGACAAATAATAATCCACGCATTGCGAACCGGCTTGCATCTGTCCGTTTTGAACTTCGTGAATGTGCTTCTTCTGATTTCAGCGCCTTTATTGAAAAAGCCATCTCAGCTACATATTCCCGACCTTTTTGGCGCTTCATTAAAAATCTGCGTACAACGCGCGGTCTGCCATCACTTCGTTGTACTGATGGACTTGTAGCTCATTCTGCCTGTGAAAAAGCTGAAGTGCTTGCAAAAACCTTCCAGAACTCTGTTTCTCATGTCGATATCGACAACAACCTGCACCGTTTACCCCCCAGCTTTATCTCTCCTGAACTCCCAGAGGCAAACTCGAACACTTTTTTCATTTCTCGAGCAGGCATTCAGAATCTCTTATCGAAATTGTCGGCCAGGAAAGCTGCAGGCAGCGACCTAATTCCACCGAAATTTCTAAAGTCGCTTTCTTTTGAACTTTCATTCTTTTTTGAATTAATTATTAAGAAGATTTACCTTGACCTTGTCCTCCCTGATGATTGGAAAGTTGCAAACATTATCCCAATACCAAAAAAAGGGCCGTCGGAAGACCCAGAACTTTATCGTCCGATCTCGCTGCTCTCCACCAGCAGTAAAATTTCGAGAAGATCCTTTATTCTCACCTCTCCTACCATTTAGTGTCCAACAGTATTTTGCACCCTAACCAGCATGGGTTTAGGAAGGGGTTTTCCTGCACTACCCAATTAATTGAGTTTACATTTGAAATAGGTAACACCCTTGAATCGAAAGGCAGTTTGCATGCAATATTCATTGATTTTAAAAAAGCCTTTGACTTAATTCCTCATAACTTGTTGTTGCACAAGCTCTCATTGCTGAAGTTTCCTGCTCCATTGATTGTCCTGGTACAGCACTTCTTGTCTGGTCGTTTTTTCCGTGTTTCTGTGGAGGGGGAATTCTCATCCAGACGCTCTGTCACCTGTGGAGTTCCACAAGGAAGTGTCTTGGGTCCTCTTTTATTCATTACTTATGTAAACGATCTCCCCATGGTGTTAAATTGCAAATCCAGATTGTTTGCTGATGACTTGGTCATTTACGGCCCTCCCCACGTTTCGACGTTGCAGTCCAACCTTGATGCACTCCATTTGTGGGCAAGTACCTGGGGTTTGGTAATTAACACTGCAAAATGTAATTGGATGCTGTTCCAAAGGCAAGGTCACTCAGCCCCATCGTTCTCCTATTCCATTGGTGGTCAGACTGTAACTAAAGTTTCTGTATTCAAATATCTAGGTGTCTATCTCTCAGATGATCTCTCTTGGGGTCCCCACATCAATTATATATTGTCCAAAGCAAAAAAAGTACTGGGTATGTTAATGCGTAACATCAGGCCTGCTCAGACACCAGCCAAGCTTAAAGCATATTCCAGCTTTGTCTTACCAATTTTGGAATACGCATGTGAAGTTTGGGACCCATTTCTCTCCTCCCACATCTGCATGCTTGAGAGGCTCCAGAGAAGCGCCGTAAGATTCATTTGTGCTGACTACAGACGGACTTCATCAGTCTCTGAAATGATTTCTCGTCTAGGCCTTGAAACTCTTTTCCAAAGACGTTCAAACAGACGCCTGAAGTTTCTTCAATCAATAATTAAGGGTTTCCGTCTAATTTTGCCCAAAGGATAATTCGCCGCCGCACCGATAATGGCCACTTCATTGAATATCCCATCTTAAAATTTAATAAGCACTTTAATAGTTTTTCCCCCGTACAGTACGCGAATGGAATGCCCTTCCCTCCTCGGCCCCGATTTTTGCGTGCTTGTCGTAGTTTTTTTTTCTTCTCTCTCTTTCTCAGGTGGGCTCCATTTTAGTTGGTTGCAGGCCAGACCTCTTTTTCATATTTTGCTAATTTATTTGCTGTTTGTTTCGTGTTTGTTGACGTTCTACTTTATTGTAGAGATTGATTAATAATAATAATAATAATAATAATAATAATAATAATAATAATAATAATAATAATAATAATAAATGGCGATTGGATCTTTCGACCACGCATGCTTTGGTCAACACAAGTGGAATTGTTTTTGGCCACTGATATGATTGGAGATTATGAGGACGATTAGTGGTAATGGACGATTACCGATAATGAACGATTCGTTTTTTGGATGAACAGTGATAATGGACGGTTAGAGATCATAGACGATTGGTGATTATGGACGTTTAATTATCATGGACGATCAGTGATTATGGACGTTTAATTATCATGGACGATCAGTGATTATGGACGATGAGGAATGTGGACGTGATTATGGATGTGATTATGGACGATCAGCTTATGGACGATTAGTGATTGTGGACGATAAGTGTCCGTAGATGACCAACGTACGATGAGTTATTATGGATGATTGGTCATTTTGGTTGACTGTGGACTATGAGTGTCTGTGGACGACCAACGTACGATGAGTTATTATGGATGATTGGTTATTTTGGGTGACTGTGGACGATTAGTGATTACGAACGATGAGTTATTATGGCCGATTTCTAATGATGTTAATAAATGATTAGTGATGCAAATGCACGACTTGCCCGAACTAATCACTTCCCAAGAAGAGTGGGATTAAATATTGTTTTTTGCAAAGTTGTGACGATTTTTGAATCATTCACAGTTCTGACGGATTCAAAATTTTCAGCCGGGTTCTGTCTTCGTGAATTGAATAATTTTTTTTTGGAAAATGTTTTATGGATATTTTTACTTTTATGAAAAAGAAATTTTTTGCAATTTTATCAGGTGCAAAGCCGTTCACAATGCGCAAATTAAGTCATGCACCCGATTCTCGAATATTATTTGATAACAAAAAATGCAGAAATGTTCCGAATTCACACACTCCTTATCAAAAGTCTTCGAACATATTAGGAGTTCATCATTAAATCAGGCGCCATTCAGAATCAATGGTAGCATGCGCCGCAAAACATCGTGTGAGGCGTGAAGTTGCACCAAGGCCTGTTGAAATCAGATTACGCCTCTGTTAACCAGTACTTTAAAATATCGTCTACATGTTCGAGGACTTTTGATTGGTTCCGTAAGATTTATGGTTCATAAAAAATCAGCTGCTGCTATGTAAATTATGTTTTTTTCGCGGTCGAACTCTCGAAAACTGTACCACATTTCGTTTCATGATTTTGGCTGACAAAGTGTGCCATTATTGAACTTTACTGGTACAATTCAGCCCCACAACTGACCATGCAGCAGTGCATGGCAATTTTGGCAATAGGAGAGTTTTATACTTTTGCATTTTGCGTTCATTGTTGGAGGCTTCTTGCAGATCCGATTCCTCCGGGACTTAATTCTCCCGTCGCGTCAAACCGAAATGTTTTCGAAATGCGGAGCTTCACTTCTTCCGTCTTGGTTTTCATCCTGACGAGCACACACTTCCGATGCAATGGGACCGCGAGCCTAACGCGGACTTCACAGCAGCAGAGAGAAACAAAAGGGAAGAAAAATCCGAAACATTAGAAAGTCAAATTGCCCTCGCAGCTACTATTCTCAACTTGAGCTCTATCCCTCTTTAACCACGACATCCTTTCAACATTTACTTTTTATCTGAAATATGGTTGAGTCAAGGATGCCGTGAAAGGATTTTTGGGGTTTAGAAAAGGGTAAAATCTGGTGCGATCTGTCCTTAGTCCGTAACCCCTTACTCCCGCCAGACGCTTGAAGTAAACGATATGCTCGTGTATACGGACTCAGCAGTGCTATATCCGTATTTTTATACTTCACATTCAGAGATTTTGATGCATGATTTTACTCTTTCCAACGTCTCTTCTGCAGTGGACAGTTAATTTTTAATATTAATGCGGTCGTTCGTCTTTCCGACAGAAAGGGAAGCATAATATGCTCTTAAGGGAAAAATATTCCTCCCATGATGTTTGCCTTTGAAGTGTCTACCACGATAGCAGCGGATAGAATATTATTTGTCTCCTCGTTTTTTTTTGCGGATCGCGGGACGCGAGTGTGTGGATTACACGCGCATTTTTAAAAGTTCCTTCACATACGATCCAGCAAATATGTCAGATCTGTGGGGATCTGCATGGATATGAGAATAATGTAGGTATACCTGAGGCATACAATCTCTGAACACCAGGAGATATTCGCATGTGTCAAACAAAACAAAATGCAAGTGTACATACGTTTGATTTATGCTGGCACATTATGGCTGTAATCACCCGGAAATTACAAAATCGAAAAACTCTGATGATTAAAAGACAAGCATTCGCAAAAAAATATTTCTGTCCGTGAATTTGCACATTCAGAGAGCTTTTATGGTCGAGTTCCTCCCTATGGATGTCTTCCTATATCTTCTGTATACATATGTATCCATAATAACGTATTTCTGCTGGAAATTACCGTGCAAATCTGCATGAGAATTTCCAAAAAGTTTCCAAGGCGACAAATTGCAATCACCAACTTTGGTGGCCCTGTTTGAAAACTTGAATTTGCTTCCAGAAAGCAGACTGGCGATCATTTCTCGATTTTGCGACCTGTTCAAAACATGCAGCTCTTTTATGCAAACGTGGAAAAAGCATCTTTAATGAAAATGAAATATGAAAGAGAAAAACGGATAAAATGTGAAATGGATTAATGGATTAAAAGGGAAAACGGATAACATTTCCCTTGCAAAAATCAACGAAAACACTGGCAAACCAACAATGTCCATGCATCCGGCAGATGGCGTTATATGGCCAACAGCACATGAGACCCTTGCGGTTTCCTTTCCAATGGGGGTCAAGAGTGATTTATAACTCCACTTTTCTTTGTGGCAATTTTACGGGAGGTATATCGTCATGGGGACAGTTTTAGCCCAGGTCAATTTTTGCTGTCCAAACTCATTCCTAATTTTTCGATAAAAACCTTGCAAAAGCTTGCAGCTTATCACGAGTAATTTAACTTCTGAAAAGTCAGAAAGATTCTCGTCGTGGAAACTCCGGAAAAAATGAGGGAGGGCTGCGAAAATGGTTCAAACCACAAAGGGGAAAACGGATAAACATTTCCCTTGCAAAAATCAACAAAAACACTGGCATAGGCCTACCAACAATGTCCATGCATGTGTTACATAACCAACGCACATGCGACCCTTGGTTTCCTTTCCAATGAGGGTCAAGAATGATTTTTAACACCTCTCTTTCTTTGTGGCCAATTACAAAACTGTAGGTATATCGTCATTGGGGACAGTTTTGGCCCAGGTCAATTTGTGTTGTCCAAACTAACTCATTACTTATTTTTCGACCAAAACCTTGCAAAATTTCAAACTCAAAAGCCATCCAAGTCGTTTGAAAAAACCTTGCAGCTTCTTCGAGTATTCGTAATTTAACTTCTGAAAAGTAAGAAAGATTCTCTTCGTGGAAACTCCGGAAAATTGAGGTAGGGCTGCGAAAATGGTTCAAGCCACTTCTTCCAAACATCCCACCCCCGTCATCACTCATTCGATAAATTTTCAGTCGTTGTATTTGGTGGCAAAGCATACTATAGACGGCTTGTGGTTGGTGCAGAAATGATGCAATGTAAACTTATCTTATAAGTTGCAATCGCTGCAGAGTGAACGATTTGAGCCTGTCAAAGAGCAGCGATCGATCAATCTCATACCCACCTTTTTCTCGTTTTCAGTCCCGTTGTGATGCTGTGATGCTGTATAATTGAAGGCACAAAGTATGCCCCTGTTGGTGCTTCCGTTGCACATTTGAACTGTGACAGTACCTACAGGGCGTTCCAAAGTCTGTTGACAATCCCTGCGTGATATTTCTATATTTCAGATCCAGATATCCGTGCACGAGTAATCCGTAAGCACTGCACGCGGATTAAAACTAGCGCAACAGCAGCCTATATCGTTATGACTCAAACTATGCCTTGTACTAATCAGGAGTTGTCAAGAGACTTGCGAAAATTCTGTACATATGCCACATTTATTGTTGTTTTTTTTTTAAATTGTTTCATTTTGCATTTTGTTTGGGTTGTTGAAAAGTGCACCTGGGTTGAAAATGGGTGGCTATGGGAATAGCAGCGCAGATTGCGCACTTGTGATGTGTCACTGCGATGGGATGGAAATGAGCACAGATTGAAATTTGAATTATTTTCCACAGGCAAATGTCAGACAGGTATAAAATAAACAACTTTCATCCCATGCATTGCATGCATGACCGCAAGTGTTGTACGGAAACTGTCCAGCATTATTCTTGGAGTTAAATTTTTTATTTTTTTTGTTTGTTTGTTTGGGGATGCAACATTTTTTGACACGGCATAGGATTTATCATCAGCACAATGTTGATTTTGTACCCCGTAATTGAGAGTTGAGATTTTGGGCGACTTTTGGGGCGTTAAACTTTTTTTAAAGCTAGGTGTTCCCACATGATGAAGGAAAGAAGCTCGGAAATGAAAAAAATACTAAACCCACAATTCAACGCTCTCCCAATAGCCTCCATCATAACAGCAGAAACATCAATGTATTACCATTCATATAAAACGAAAAAAATGCTGGTCCTCTAATCACAGCAAACATGAGCATGCTTTTCTGCTGAGTTCCACAATAATCTGTTGTGAATTGCACAATCGTTTGGAAATAATTGAATTGATCCGATCTCCAGCCAACAACTTATTGCAACACATGTTTTTCCTAAACTGTGCAAATAGCGCAGGCTAAAGTGGGTTTAGGATTCGGGGGACAATTTGGCGCAAACTCTGACTTTTTTCCGAGTGTCTGGCTCAGTTTTCAAGTCGACTCTAGGCATATGCTAAAAAGACGAGGGTGTCACCTCCACCCTCAAATTATCTATCCATCCTGGAGAGAATCCCACATCATTTCACCAACATTCACCATCAGCAGTCTGAAAGGGAGAAACGTAGTTCGCTGAAACATCTGCACCACAATGACGCAAATGCATGCATATTGCATTCGCGATTGCCCTCAAAAGGTTTCAGACCAAGCCCATCCATCAGCAAGCTGACAGCCTTCTAAATGTGAACGCAATGAACGACAAGACAACTGCAGGAATCCGGTTTGCTGCAAACGTAAATAAGATAGGAATATTAAAATATTATATGGATTTCGCAAAACAAATTCCAGGTGTCTGCAGATACCTGCATGAACCAAAATAATATTATTTTGGGCGCAAAATGATACGTGAATTTATATATCCAATATTGGTTTTGTCGGTATCTCATGACTCCAATATTTTCGCCAGTAAAGAGAATCGAGAAAGAGTTCTTGTTAGAAGTTCCCTTTTTTGCGGCGGAGGACGTTGCGGTTATACCGTCCTCCTCAGTGGCAGATAGCGTGGCGGGAACGTTCCCTGCGGCACGGTACCATCTCCATAATATGGCCCTTGCGAAATAACGTTGCTAGCGCTCTTTGTTGCCTCGTCAACGTTAAAAATAGCAGCACCGTGGTAGCACCGATATGTGGCTTTTCTCGGTGGTTCCCGTGATGCTATTGGCCCTCGATGTCTTTGCATCAAAATGGGATCGTTAAATTTCGTCATACAAATCAATGAACAGCAATCATTCTTACATTCATTACAATCACAATAAAGGAACAATCATAACAATTAATCATATCACAGTTAATGAACCGGCAGAAATGCTGTCGCACTCCATGAGATCCACAGTTCAAAACTGAAATAGTCGCGAAGAGAGGATGCTCTAGCTTGCAAGGAATGTTCGATCACCATGTAGCTAGCAATGCGCAGCAATGTTTATGATTAACTTACATCAGGAATACGAGGGCTGGTCAAGTTCTGATTGCACTTGCCTATAGAAAATATGTTCTGATTTCATTGAAACTGTTGCATTTTGATGTTTGTCGTGTTTTAGCTTTCCTCTCCAAAGCACTTTGGCATTTTCAAAAGGGGTGCGTTTTCTGTGATAATTTTTTGCAACAGTTCCACGAAGATATAAATTTAAAATACGAGGGATGGTCAGAAAGGCAATACCCAGAGACACACCATCCAAGAAGCAGTGCAGGCTTCCAATGACTGCAATTTTTTGATACTGCACATCTTCCCGATTTTCTTCACTTGGCACCTTCGGACTAATGCCCCTATTACTTCTCTAAAGTGGCAACGCCCGGGAATGAAGTTTTCAAGTGATTCAGGAGCTGAAACCAGCAGTGCAAAATGGCTTTCTGGAGAGCAATAGGAACTTCTTACATGAACTCCTGCAGCTCTTCCACTGATGGCAGAAATGTGTAACTTTGCAAGGAGAGTACAATGATAATGAGTAATCAGTGCAGGAAAAATGAAGTTTGTGGCATTTCATTTTCTTGCCAAGTGCAATTGGAACTTGACCTTCCCTCGGTAATCAATCGGTAAAATCGACGAACTGACTGATTGATTATTTTATTTTGGGGGCGAACCCTTATCAAATTGATAAAGAAGAAATATCAAATCGGGACAAAAGTTGGACGCAAAAGTTGAATGTTGAAGGTAAATGGCAAAAAAAAGAAATTCGGAAAAGAAACAGAGATCAATTTTAACGGTGATCAGTACAAAATAGAATAACACGTAACAAAAATTTAATTTCCAGCACCCCTTCAGTCGTGTGAGCAAATGGGGTTGAAAATTTTTAACTCGACGATAGGGAGATAAGACAGCAGTCTATGAAAAAGGAATAACTTGTCTCTGTAAGGCTATAAAAAGTTATGGATGAATGTTAAAATGTAAAATCCAAAATTCAGGAACAAGAATGCATAAAAGAAGGCTACTTTGAAATGACATTTGGAAAAATTATACAGGAGAAGTTCGTCGAAGGCTCATCCAAGATGTCAGCATTCTCAGCTCTGCTCCCCCTTGCTTGCCTCCTTTTTTCGAAATGGCACCATTTGACAGAAGGCTGCAACTTTTACCCAAATTAAAATTCGTGCGTGTGCATGTTTTGGGCGTAAACGCGCGCCATTTCGATTGCCGAATGGGTGCCGAGGCATCCCAGGGCGGGAGAGCTATACGAGGGATAAGAAAAAGGCGCTTTCTTTTCTGCCATGCAGGCGCTTCTTTTCCGGTTGTTTTTTAAAATTCCCCTCGCTCCTTCGCAAAAGCGCAATAAACATTAACGCTATGCTATGAGGTGTGCCTGCCCAGCCCCCTCCCCTCCATCACCGTCAGCCTGAATCCGCGATAGATCCTGAAGCCTGAAGTCTGAGTTCTGCCGTTGAAATTTTTCCAATATTCACGCCGTTTCCTGCTGCCGTGCGACTGCCGCGATTACTTTGCCATAAGCGTTCACTCTACATGGTTTAACAAAATATCCCGAACTACTGGAAAATAAAATTGTTCCATTGCAAGAACTACCCTTGTTATACCTTCCTTTCTCTTCTTTTTACCTTCTTACCTCAGCTCTCTATGTGAAACTGGGGTGTCTGGCGGTGCTTAGTTCGACCGCGCAAATGATCATCTGTGAAACTCGCTTGTGAAATGCTCAAAATAGCTTGAAAACATATGACACAACAAAAATAGTCTAATAGGCACCTGATCTTATAGGTATACCTGATTGTGAGTGCTATCGTTTTCAAGAGAATCTGCAAACGCATTGGCCCAACATGATTTTTCTCTCCTTGCTGGGGCCGAGGTGATGTTCTTTCGCAGTGGGAGAAAAGAAAAAGCATGGGAGAATTTTCTCAACATGTGGTGCACTCATATTCCAAATAAGTCGCATCTCTGAATTTCCTTTCCGCCGTCCTTAAAACGGGCCACCCTTTCAAATTCCATGCACCCTTCTACCTTTTGATGGGGGAGCCTTGCTTTGCTTCGAAATAAGGAGCAGCATTCTGCAAGGGAGCACATACGGAACTTATCAAAAGTCCTCGAACATTTAGGCGATACTGGTTTTCACAGGGGCCATCTAATTTCAACAGGGCTTGGTGCGACTTCACGCCTCACACAAGTGTCATGATGTTTTGCGACGCATGCTGCCATTGATTCTAAATGGCGCCTGCGTAGATAACGAACTCCAATGTTCGAAGACTTTTGATAAGTAGTGCATCTGTACGAACAGAGAAGAACCATCGATTTCCATGATTCCGGGTTGGAACAAACAGTCCAGATAGATCTTGAATCGGAAATCTAATTCCTGATTTTTTACCGTTCTACGTTTTCTCCCAGATTGAAAAAATCAACTGGCCCTTTTTCTCCCCCGGCCTTTTTTTAAAGTTTTGAAAAAACCCCAAAAATTAAATGTTTGGG
>JASGXE010006832.1:0-20146 GCA_030068105.1 Sinentomon sp. SZTP_YWyxl | reverse complement strand
GAATACGGGAATATCCCGTATATACGAGTAAATATAAGCAGAAAAGCGATCACCAATTTGGATAGAATCCTTGCCGATATGTGTTATTTGACACGCGGAAGACATCAAAATTAATCCTTCCGATCAAATGAATTTCTCTTACCTGAAAAGAAAAAAATTAAAAAGAAATGTTAAGCTGTGATCCTACATCGGGCTTTTCGATTCAATCATTTTTCGTCAAACGCTTTGCATTTTGTTGGAAAAGAAAAACACTTCTGCTTCCCGAGAAAGGTCAAATACCACGAAATCATCACTGCAAAAACGTTCATTGATTTGCAAAATTATAGATACATTTTTCCGTAGTCGAGCGATTCACGACATTTAACTTCCAAAGGAGGTATGAGGTCATCCCTGGTGGAATCAAGAACAGGAGGCAAATCGAATGTCGGTTGAGGAAGGCACTGGCAAGGGGATTTTCATGAGGTCACCGTGTGCCGACCATAAGATGGGGCGCATAGAAAAGAAAGCCGATTGAAATTGGCCAAAGCCGCTGAGATCAACGCCAGCAAATGGAAGCTTTGGCCATGTGCTATCGCCATCACGACGATGGAAGACAATTCAGAGAATGTGTGCGCCAACAAAGCGAGCCCTGCCAAGAAAGTCAAAACTTCGCAGTTTCAGAGAACGACATGAAAGGCATAATTTTCCCACGAATGGGACGACGAATAAATTAGTCCGAATTTTGGCACCCAATTCTCTTCCTGCGCTTTCTCCGTTCCTACCCACCCACCCATGTGGAGTTTCCCTCTCTCTTCGGCAGGAGGAAAGTCTCTCCTGCGTCCGCTTTTTTCCGCTTTAAGCCACCGCAGCATTGAACTCTGAAAGGTGATTTAGCTCTCGCAAATCAACGGCTCGTTAAAACTGAACGACTGAATGGTGTTTCCTGGTTTCCGTTCCAAAGTTAAAATGACAATTCGCGGCTTAAATGAGAAGAGAGAGAGAGAGAGAGAGAGAGAGAAAGAAGAGAGAAGAGAGAGAGAGAGAGAGAGAGAGAGAGAGAGAGAGAGAGAGAGAGAGAGAGAGAGAGAGAGAGAGAGAGAGTCTCTATTTTCTGACCCAAACAGAGAGTTGCCTGCAGCAGAGAGGGGATTTGCTTTCCATCGCTCGCCATGCACAGCTTGACCTAAAACGCAACTATTCCTCCAGGAATTCTAGCGATGGTCCGACAAAAAATATGAAACTGCACGCTATTCCGGCTTGTTTTGGAAGTGAATTGATTTTCGAAATTCATTGGTGAATTTGAAGTTCCTGAAACAGCGCTACAGAAATAAATCCAAATTGATTCCAGCTCTCGCCAAGCTCCGGCGAACAAACTGCATGCATTTGGTCCAAAGCTCAACTCGATATCCATGCAAAGAAGTCATGGCCTCAGCCTTCCGTTTTTATGTTTTAAAATGTGGCCCGAAAACGCTTTTCTGAAAAGGATCCGCTTTACTTCAAAAAAAAAAAGCCAACACGAATCATGCGGTTTCCATATTGAAGCTAGATTTGAACATGAGATCGTCCATCAGCATGCCAAGGTAAAGGCATACCAAGGTGTGCAATGAAGGTCTTGTTTTATCAATCAGTGACACTGCGAAATCATAACTTGGGAATGCCTGTTTTCACTCATGCAAAAATGCAAAAAATGCATCTACCGACCTATACACGGTCTTCAGTAATTGACGGGCCATAGGAGATTTTTTGTCGGAATTTTAAAGCACGGGGCGAGGTAATTCCCCATCTGGCATGCGCTGCAAAAAGTACTCCTTCGTGAAATGCGTTTTGCGGCGCATGCGAGATGGAGAATAACATTGCCCCGTGCTTTAAAATTCTGACAGAAATCTCCTATGGCCCGTCAATTACTGAACACTCCGTATAGGTTTGTGTCTGACTTTATGTGTGTCCATTTCGTCCATACCTTGTGCACATTCGTCAAAATGAAGTTTCGTGCCCAGATGTCACAAAGAACAAAAGGCTCTTGCATGCGACACTTTCTTGTTGAGTACTTTTGTACGTGTATGTGCAAATACGCTTTGTCTGAATGAAGGAACTATTCGTGAAAAAAGAAAATGAAACAGAAATGACAAGAAGATCTCCATGCGATGACAATGATGACCACCAGAAGTTTTTGTTGGAGGTTTGTTAGAGGTTGTTGAAAAATCATGATGAAAACTGTGAGGAACACAAAAAACGTGGCCGGGAAATATAGTGATGAAACTAGATGAATCGTGAATATATTGCGTGACCTATGCTGAGAAAAAGTGAGGAAACTACGGTGAGGAAATCACCGTCGCTTTTTCGCGACGCTGATCATCATGAGGAAATCAGCATCATGTTTAAAAGGTTTAGGAGCTGTGGGTTCAAAAGTGACGAATATGGACGAAGACTGGGGATATTAATCATTGTTTCTCTACGCACCCTTGTGGGATTCCATCCACAAGCGAACTGTCATCTCTAAATAACATATCGTCCCATAGGTTAGGAACATGGGTCTAATGAGTGGATCGACCGATACCGCCGGCAGGTTTTGTGCTTTGCTTTATGTGTGGTAATTCTCTGAAGCCACAGCCAGCTTGCGAGAAGATGAATATAGGCGAAGAAGGAACGCCAGCGCAGAGACATCTTCAGCCGTAAAAGTTAATTAAGTTTCAGCCAAAATTCCAACTGCAAATTTTGGAACAGAAGCAGAAGATATTGACTCGACTCGAGTGTTTCTCATAGCATGGGAATAGAGCGGAAATGAGTGCGGTAAAACCAGCCCATCAGCACGTGAATTTCTTGCGAAAAGAGAATCTCGATCCCAACCGCGAATAGGTATACCCGCAGAAGAATCGCAGAAATCGGAAATTAACGCGCTCACTACTTCAGATAGGTATTCTTTTGCGAGTGTTTGCAAGAGATCCTGCGACCATTTTTTGCGCATTTCTTTTTTAATAAATCGGGCGATTTTTCCGAATCCTGTTCTCGAAAAATACGAGAAAATTCACACTCCACGCGACAAGCCACAATATTTCGCCTGGTCCTCTCATTGTCGCTTGTTTTGCAAAATTTGAAAATTTCGCAAAAAAATTGAATTTTTTACAATCTGCGGCTGGAATGAAAGAACCGGATTGCATGGGCCACAGAACCTTTGCACACTGTCAAAATTCTCAGGATTTGGCAGTGCAATGAAGAACATTTTGCAGTTCATCGAAATTATGGTTCTTGAATGAATGTTGAATGCATGAAAGTTCTTCAAAAGAACTTTCACCGAAATTTTGAAATATACGTATTTCGTTGCGTAGAATCTTATCATGGTGTATACATTGAAGCACTGGTAGAAACCAAATGTGCATTTGCGGTTCAAAAAAGCACGACGGAAGCGTTGGCCACGCCTATAGAAGCGTCCAAAGGGAAATAAATAGGCACCTCACGCAGGCCCAGTTCTATAGATACAGTAAGCGCCGTAAGTTTCCCGTCATATAGACCATCATGTTTTGTGCATTCAGCCATCCCGTAGCTGCGCATCAAGCATCATAACTGGTTATTTGGAGTCGGAATCTCGAGTATAGCCGTTTTTGTCGGCCAACTCCTCCGAGCTATCTGGTAGTCTCGAATAAATAAAATAAATAAACAGGAATAAACTACTGGTCGTTGGTGTGCCTCATGCCGCCGCCATGTTGCTGCCAAAACCACCATATTCAGAACAAACGCCATCCTTGAACACCCTGCATTTACTCATGGCTGACGAGCACAAACCCGAGGAGATCTACCTTGCCGCACTGAGCGTTAATTTGGCAACAACGGTGCGAGAAAACAAGCACAGCCGATTCGTCCATTTGACGGGAGACTTGTGGCGCATACGATATATGAAAGTGAATTATGTCACTGAAATCCCTTGGACAACGTGTTGATCTGCCACATTTCAGCTGAGTTCGAAACAGGTCAATTTTAATGTTCAAATCAAGGACAACAAACTCGCGCCTCTTTTATCATATCCAATGCATGTCATGGACGTCAGAAGTGAATTTAGTGTGGGCAAGATGGCCAGAGAGACAGCTACCCGGGTAGCAGAGGAACGTGGCAGGAACGTTCCGCCGGAACATGGCAAACACTGTCTGTGCCAGGTGACTGCCATTTGGATATGGTCGGTGTGGCACCACGGTGCTGGCCTCTGTAGCAGGAACATGGCGTTCCCCCATGTCAGCGATGTGTTTCTCCACCGTTGCAGGAACGTAGCATACCACCGTGACAGGAACGTGATTGCCACGGTGGTTTGTATCGTTCCACGGTGGAAAATAGCATTCCCGCCACGGGAGCATTCAATTTCCCCACCACGGTGGAAAAATACATCGCTGCCACTGCAGAAAGCCACATTCCTGCCATGTGGCCAGCACCGTGGCGCCACACCGATCATATCCAATGGTAGCCACGTGGCACAGCCAAGTGTTTGCATATTCCGTCGGAACGTTCCTGCCACGTTTCTTGCTACCCGGGTCAGTGAATATGGGAGTCAATTGTCAAGGCATGCAGTTAAAAACGATCGGAGGGTCATGTCACCAACACAATCCTTTAATTTTCATAAATTCTGGAGTAAAGTTTTGCATGCGTTGGCCAAACCTATATTAAATATTCTCTGTGGAAAGCCGATGCAACAGAAGATGTAGGCGATTCGTATATTATGTCATCATCGGATGCTAGTGACATTTATGACGTTGCCTCCTGCAGGGACAAATACCACGCCCCTCCTTCGCACATTCACACATTCACAAAAAATCCTTCCAACTCAAACCGCAAAAACGCATCGAGAAAATCGCCATTCCAATATAATTGATTTGACACCTCCAGGCGCAATACGCTTTTCCAATCGTTTCAATCCCATATATCGTAGCTTTCTGTTTGGACCCACCTCCTATCACTATCTCATCCGTGGTCCAATCTACACATTTGGAACTATCGGTGCCCTTGGGCAACCGCGACCTGGCCTGCTTCCGAGTTTCCAAATACCAATATCTCAGCGTAGCTTTAATTTGAAATCAGGACGCCAGCCCATGCAAGCGTCGCCACCGACCCTCTCACACATAGCATTAAAAAACGGCAAATCCGGAGTTTGAAAATCCCGGTCATATCTATTAGCTACGCATCCACTTTTGGCAGAATTCGGTTCGAGTTTAAGCGCAGCCTCTGATTGTGGATTCGGAACACGGATACTTTTGGAAGCAACTCGAGACGAGGGCATGCACGAACATCGGAGTACATGCCGAATTTGTCGAAATCAGAGTTTGTCTACATCGATTCGGCATCCTGATTCCTTTCAACTTTTTAAAAATGTTTGTAAAATAAAAAACACGCCTTTCAAAAATTCCATAATTCGTGCATAAAAGCGGTTTGAGTAAATGCACAAAGTTTCTCCAAATGCGAGCCTATAAGTATAGCAACATTTCTTGCAGCAAAACAGCATCAGAAACAAGAAATTGCTCATCCATCGAAAAATTTACAATGCAGGAAGGTCCGACGAAAAACCACAAAATCGCTGAAATCCAAAAAACCCGCAGAAAACTCACAAAACAACCATGAGCATAAAGCTCTTTCGAAAAAGTTCGCCAGAAAAATGGGAAAAGGTTGCACTGTCAAAGCATCTGGTTGCCTTTTCAACGAAATAATTGCAAAGCTTTTTTAACAAACCTTTTCAGCTAAATGATTACTTGAGCTACTTCAACACATCAGCAATCACTTCATGATCGAGCTGCTTACGAGATCGTGCATTCATTATTTTAATAGTAGAGATTCGGTGGTAGAGATTCGTGGTAGAGATTCGTGGTAGAGATTCATGGTAGAGATTCGTAAAAATCATTTGTGTGGTGGGATCGGAAGCAATCATCATGTGCTAAAACTGTGGGGACGTTTTCAGGATGGAAAAGGGGTGGTTTTGAAAGTGCGGGGCTGGAGCAAAGAAAAACAAAACTGATATGTCGAAATTGCAACGCGTGAAGGCAGTGAAAAAACATGGGAGTTTTTTGGGGGAGTGTCGCCTCCTTCCCATTGGTATCTACGCCAATGGAAAAGGTATCCGGAAACATGAAAGCCAAAAAAGGAATTCCATGAACAGCGGAACAAAAAGGAGAATGCTTTTCAGTTGTAATTGGATTCCACTATTTGCCGGCAGTTTGCAACAGCACTTTTCCAATGCCAACAAGAGGGGTGTACTCGAAGACAAGAGACAACTTTTAACGCGCGCTCCAAACGAAACAGCGAATAGTTTTCGTTCGACAAAAACGAACAGAAGCAAAAGAGATTTCGCTTTTCCATTTTTTATTTTCCACGGGCATAAAAAGAGAACACCGATTGAAAAGTGTATACCACTTTTATAAACGGTAGCTTTATTATGATTGAAAGCTGAAGTGGTTACCGTGATTTTAAAGAGTGTACCTCTTTAATAAAACCGTATATCATGATTGAATATTGTTTACCACTTTTATAAACTGTATACCATGGTTGAAAAGTGTGTACCACTTTTATAAACCGTATACATCATGATTGAATATTGTTTACCACTTTTATAAACGGTATACCATGATTGAAAAGAGTGTCCAGTCCACTCTTATAAACGGTATACCTGGATTGAAAAGAGTATACCACTTTGTGGCATAGGTACTCTTTTTATGACCTTGCATATCAAATGGAGGAAATTAAAACATCAACGTGGCAGTTCTGAGCCACCGTGGAAATATCAAAGGAAATTTTGATGCCATGATTGGGGAAGCTCAAAGTACGTAGTCCACTTCATGAACCCCAACGCAGTTGCGCAACTTTGCAGGTCAGTCTGAACAAATGAATTGAAAAAAAAAAGTCAATTCAACCCAGCCGAGAAACGCTGCAAAAGTACCCAATTGCCCCCCTGCAATTTTGAAGGAAAATCCGAATTCAAAAACAAAAAAATAAGTATTTGCATTTGATCGACAAGTTAAAAAAGATTGAATGTGCCAATTTCTGATCCACATATTTGGAGATACAATATGTGGATCTAACGGTCTAACGAGATTCAAATTAATTCTTGTATAACTTGACAAAAGATACGTGCTCATGCCAAAATATTCACCGGATCCCAAGTGGTTGGTCGGTTGTGCTCCGGGGATCCGGAAAACATTGTGCCATGGGCACGCATCCAAAAATGGCCCAAGGCAACCTGCGTTGACTATTTTTGACAAAAAAATATCAAAATTTATGTTTTTAAAATTCCCCAAAATTTCGCTAAATGCATGAACTCTGGCAATTCTGAACTTGCCGGTGGTTGCGATAAGCAAGAAAAATAACTGTTGCATTCCAATTCTGCAGATCGAACCCCCCCCCCAATAATTTATCCCTGCATGGCAAAATCTAAGATTTCGACAACTTATTATTGTCGCAAAATCCAATCTAACGGTTCGCCAGTTGCCGACGCAATGGCTTTTTATACGATGATTCCCGCGTTGCAAATTGCCAAAGAATGTAGACAGATTTTCATTTTGGAGGCTAATCTCGCCATTAAAATGTCGCATTTGCAGTGAACGAGAAACGCCCAATCATCGTCATGGAACCCCGCCCAGCAGATTAGTTCATGCACGGAGAGAAAGCAAAATTAACGCGTAGTTCCCCAAAAAGAATTGGAAATTAGGTAAACTCAAGAATTATATCAAATAATACCGATTGTAAAACATCCCATATAGGTTAATGAGCGCATGTACCTAAATCTGAAATGGGAGCTGAGTGCAAATGGACACCTCATGAGAGAATTGGCTTGGAAAAAAGGGCCTGATGTTTACAAGACGTTTTTGTTTGTTAGGCATTGCTTTCTTTTTCACGTCTGTCTAATTGTCCCCAAAGTCGAGCAACACAAAGTGTCACAATGCAGTGGATGTGATTATTAAGATAAGCAACATGTCACAATCACAAGATCAGTCAGTGGGTTCACACTAAACCGAAAGTTCACTGTTCCAGTGGAACACCAGACGCGTTCCATTGGAACACCTTCGATATTTTTTTTTTCTGATGCGTGTTCCAAATGGAACACCTTCTCGATGCGTTGCATGGCTTTTGGTGTTCCACAGACACGCCAATGGTGTTACCCGGGTGTTCCAAGCTGAATCAGTGTATCTTTTGCTTGTGGTCCCATAATTTTCTTCGTTGAATCATTTTTATTGCCCGCGAGCACCAGCAGGAAAACCGGCACGTGTAAATAAACCCTTTGGCAAGGCGCAGTACAACGTACAGCGAACCAACCCGTAAAGAGAGAAACAACCTGATATGAAGGTGCTCTTGCTCCTTCCTTACCGAAACGGTCGAAACGAAAACGAAAGTCAGACAGCGTAACAAAAGCGAAAAAAGCATCAAAAACAAAAGGTGCATGATGGTTTTACGAAACGAAACGTGAAAGAACAAAAAAGCACACAGGAAAGCATGGGATTGGATTCGTCGAGTGCATGGTTGCTTGGTTATAGTCCTCTGTGTGAAGCACAGCACGCACAAAATTCGCATGCAGTTCATGCCAACAGCAGTGCACCCACCTACAGTGCAAGCCACAAAAATCTCCTCCAGAAGAAGAAACATTCCATCCGGGAATTGGCACTCAAAAAGGAAGCACGAACTCCTTGTCCTCCTCTTGGAACTCTCATATCCCGACTTTCCTCAATCCACTTTCCCGACCATACGGTGCAGAACCAGGCCAACAATTCGAAACTTATTTGGCAAATGTCGGATCCCCGGACAACAAACAGTCTCACAAATGCGTCACAAATCGCAAGAAAACGGCAGCGAACAGCCTTTCCACGGATCAGACAATGAAATTCCAGATGTTCAGGGGTGCAGTGTGATGTTTATGTTTGTCATTGGTGGTGTTTCGCCGTGGAATGGCTCGACCTTTGCCATCAATCACCATGTGAAAACACTGAAGTTGAATAAAAACCGGACATGTTGACCACCCAGTGAACTTTCGAAGCGCCGTCCTTCAAGGTACGTAGAAAAACACCTGCATGCATGTGTGTCGACGTAAATAAGGAATGTGAAGGGGGAGGGGGTGCAAAGACTCGATTATGGCAATAACCCCATAGGTATTAGCTGGATTCAAGTGGTTCAGTAGTCTCTCACTGTTGCATGCATGCATGCCATGCTTATTGGCTTGTTTTTCACTCAGCACAGGGCCAAATGGGAGAGGGAAGCTTCCTCGGCAGATTGCATTGCAGGATAGTTAAAAATTCAATATTCAGTTTATTTGCCATGCATTCAGTTTATTTGCCTGCTCGGCATTTGAAGTAGATGTGTGGGATAGATCTACGAGAAGGTCACGAAGGTGTTTTGCAGATAATCATGGAGAGTATTGTAGCGGCGGAAAAAAATTCCTCATACATGTGTTTTTCCCATTTAATGTTGCCTCCGAAACTTTTTTTTTCTTTATTTTTACTCTTATGCATTTGGCAGAAAGTAAAGCGCCAAATTGCAACGGAGCTTTCTAGAGGTGTGAGATTTTGACATTAGTGATGAAAGAGGATCTTTTATTTCTACAGCATGGAGTTTTTGCTGAATTCTCAAGAATGGAAATTTTTCACATGTATGGGTAATCTTTTTCCGCCGCCAGTATACTCACTCAATCATGATGTATTTTTCCCATTTAACTGTTGCCTCCGAAACTTTTTGTATTCCTTCTTTTTTCTCTTGTGCAGGCGGTAGAAATTAAAGCGCCAGCTTTCTGGAATTGTCCAATTTTGACATAAGTAATGAAAGGAGATCTTTAATTTCTGAAACATGCATGAGGACATTAATTCCGCCGCCACTATTCACGGCATTATGGCCCATGGGGGAACCATCTGTTTGAGTACACTTTGTATTTTTCAACCCAGCCACTTCACAGGATACACACACCTGGAAAAACACAACGCGATCTGCGACGAATTTGATGAAATTTTACATTTAACAATTGCCCGTATTACAGCGCCATCTCCACCAACTTTTAAAAACAAAATGTCTAGGCGATTTATTGGTTTCCTGGTTGGTTGAAAATTTAAGTGAACCAAATTACATCTGCTCCATTCAGCGCATCTTCCGTTGACGCACACTTCCATCAACGAGATTTTGTTCTCATAAAATTTTGAGTTCTTTGTTCAACCAAGACTCAACCGAGACTTTTCCACTTCACGAAATCCGCTGCAAACGCAGTGGAGAGAAGGGTCCAGGGGAAAACTACTCCGGTGTTGTTTTCGCCCGAATGTGGCAAGGTTTTCTTGACTTTCGTTGACAGCCCCAGTCATACAATGCGACCTCATTTGAAAATTGAGCTTTTCGCACCGAACTTTCCTCCGAAGTCGTTTTCCATGCACCGGACCCTTTTCTCCGCCGAAAGGGCGTTCCATGAGAAAAACAAAGGCAAGATTTCAGGATGGGTCCTTTCGGGGTTCTTGACAATGGCACCTCGCAAGGTGGATATCACTTGTCGGGGATAGGGAGACAATGCCCTTGCAACAAAACGCTCTCCTCTGGAGTTCAGGCGGCCGTTTTCTAAATTGAGGGGTAAGAACACATTCTATCACAAGGCAGGATTGATCGTTTCAAGGAAGTCGACGTTCACAGTGGGTTCTGTGCGACGAAACACATCATATACCGGTAGTATCCGGCCAGTGTTGGCGCTAAAACAGCCCGTTCTGTCGGTTTTTGTAGTATGAAAATGGCAGATAAGAGTATTTTGTCTGAGTTTGCTCTGATGAATCATTTAAAAATGGGTGTGCGTTATAAAATCGTGCCCTGTCCCTCAGAGCACCCATTCTGGCTCATTTTCGCACATCAAAGCATTGATTTGTTTGTGATTTTGATCCGTTTTTCTGGAACAATATCGTTTTTGCTGCATGACACATGGCAAACAGTATCTGTACGAGTAGGCGGGGGAAAATGAAATAAAATTTTAGTGATGTAAATAAATTGGCCTTTCTAAAGAATCAAGAAGTGAAGTGCATGCTGAAAGGGCATTTTCTGGCCATGATTTGGCGAATTGAGAAAATGGCGAATGATGAATGAATGGAAATGGCGAATAGATGGCGAATTGAGAAAATGAATTTTCGAATGGTGAACTTTTCTCGAGACTCGTCACAATTTCTGATGCAGCAAAACTTCAAGGGAGTCTGGAATGTTTTCCATGAATAATGGAATAAATTATTCTCAAGACAATTTGCCGAGCCAACATTTTATCCGAAAAATAAAACGATTTCTCGACACTGCTACTTCACAACAAATGATAATTTACGTATAACTGAACACGGTTGTATTACAAAAGTATTTCATCACATCACATGAAAAATGAAACACGTGTCGATGCAAGCCTAAGTTTGGGCCGAAAAGGTCCGAAAAGACCAAAGGGACAAGGTTTTCCTGATAAAACGGCCAAGTTGCCCATTGAAACTCTGCTCACGTTCAATTCAATAACCAATGCACAAAAATATTAGCACGGCCGAAAAACTTCTTCCACCAATTTCCAAGATCGAGTTTAGTGTTTTATTTTTTCGAATTTCGGTGATATTTTACGAGTTTTGTTATTTTGCATATACCTACCTATGAAGCACGATGGCTTCTCCTTTAAAAATCTGTGGTGCACAAGTTTTGATGGAATTTCAGTCAGAGAGCCTTTTGTCACTTTTTGCCCAATCATAACGTCATCCTCATCTCAATGACAACGAAGACGAAAAAATCGAAATGCTACAAAAAAAATCACGGTTTTTCTGACCTGACGAAGCATTTTATAAGCTGCTGTCATCATGAATTCATCGATAAAGTTCAAAGTTCACGTGCCAGAAAAAAGCAAACTTTTCGGAAATGAAATAATTTTCCAATGTCAAAAACGCTTTTTACAACAATGTGATCTCTTTGAGTGCAAATGACATGGCATGGAGTCAAAAGTTTTTTTTAAAGCATGACTTGTGCGTGCAGTTCAGGACCGCTAGCAACCTTTCTCGACCAAAGTTGGGCACAATTGTTTTGCAGCTGAAAAAAACTCTGATCCTGCTTGCTTCGTTGCATAACTTCATAATTTCACTTGGTTATTTCACTTCATTATGAAACTGAACTGACCTGTCCTTTGTTTTCGAATCCGTTCCTTGAAGCAATCTCGTTCGCTTCAGCTTGACCTCCTTCAATATGGACGGCCCATTGATCCGTGTAGAATAATCCGTCTGCAACAGCTGCAAGTCCGCTGGTCAAAACGGTCAACACTGTCAACGTTAAGACGATTACACACGTGGAAGTGGAATGCAGTCCTCCTGTCCACAGCCTTCCCAACATAACGAATTGGGGAGAACTCACAGTTTGCGAAAGTAGTTAGAGAATTCACGAGTCAGGCAGAATCACCAAAGAGTTCACGCCGGTTTATCCAAATTTGTCTTCCCAACAGAGCACTCACTGTTCAGTAGAATGTTGCACTCACTCGAAGTAAGAAGAGGCACCAGTTCTTGGGGAAACGTGGAAATCAGATTGGGAATCATTTCGCGGAACCTTCATGTCAGTCGCCGGAAAACTTTGTCATGGCGACTCGGCGACTGCCACAAGAAAAACACCGCTCAAATCGTGTGCTGCGCCATTTTGCCGCCGAGTCGTCTTGGCGCATCCGTGGAAAGCGCTGTCGAAAATCCACGGCGAAGCTTTTGTCACCTGGATTTGATTGCCATCCACGTTTGCCGCAAGAGCCACGACCACAACCAAATGGCCGAAGGAAGAAAACTGTGTTCTGCACTCAGCAGGAGAGATGCTGCGGCGCTTTCGACGAGTCCGGCAGTGAAATCCGCTTCCACATCCATGCATCCCAGTCGGCAGCCGAACAGAACTGGATTGGATGTGGATGTAGTGGATGGTGGATATTCTTCTTTGAGTCTTTCTCCACTCCACGGCGCTGCTTTTCGCCGTGATTACAACCGTTGCGTTGCCGCAAAGACTTTGCGACAGATATACCCACCTCGACTCGACGCAACCAAAGCGGAGCGCGCCTCAGCTCAGAGACCACTGCCGCATCTCTTCCGTTGGAGTTCAACTGAGTTGGGACTTGGGAACAGACTTTCCCAACGCGCAAGCCAGACTCAAAGAACAGGAAATTTTGACGTCATTTTGTGTTGGAGAGCAGGGAGGGCATCGGCTGATCTATCTCTCCCGCAAAAAATGTTGGGGCTGCATTTACACCTGTGTACCGGGTGTTCCAAAAATTTGAACTTTCCCATGACCCCAACGTTTTCGAGGATTTGGGGCTGTGCAAAATTGCGGGGACTCCGACAACCCAGATACCGGTTCCCATTTCCCCAAGATTCCATATCCCCAAGATTCCCAAGATTTTCTCTATTAAAGTACCTATCCATGGATTCCAATAGGTACAGGATTCCATATTTCTCAGCAATCTTTCAAAAAGATGAGGATTGCATCCAATGGGCAAAAGATTCTTGCTTCTGATCCACCATTTCTGTACCCAACACTCAACGGTGATGTTATACCTATTTCTCCGGCAGTTGATGGAAATTGGAAAACCTGCCATGACAAAACGGGTCCAGACGTTTTGCCACCGGCAAACATCACATTGGTTGGAACCCCTTCGCGAAAAGATCCCAACACGTTTTGTGTTTTTCATTTCTTGATTGGGCATTTCCAAGGTTTTGAACCTTGGCCTATACTGGTTTTGCGTTTTCACTGTCTGAACAGTGACTCAGGAATCCATTGGTTGTGTTGCGCATTGGCGGGTTGCATTCAGCTTCAACACAATTACCAGCCAAAGTCAGCAGATGGATGCAAATTCCCAAAAATGAAAAAAAGAAGCGTGCATGTGCATGGAAATAAAAATTTCGCAACACAAATCCAGGCACTGAATTGACAGTTGGGTTATAAACCTGATAGTAATGAGTGTGAATGACAAAGGAGAACGCGGCCGGTTATTTTGGGGGGCAGGAAATGTAAACTGGAATATTTTCAGACATCTAAAGGTCTTTACTTCCATTTTAGCCCACCATGTCCACATTTAAATGCTCCCGTGTCGCTCTTTTGTGCTGCACGGTGCTCGTTGTATAGAAGAAGACCATATAACGATCATGCAGGTGAAGTTGTCAAAAGGTGCTTTGAAAAGAGGGGGAATTGGGGAAGGCTTGCCACATTAGTTTTTAAAGTCTTCGAGAAGAAAACGAAGAACTTGTGGAGCTTCTGAAGAAGCCTGCCTTTTCGTGCAGAAACGACCCATATCTTTTGCCCCGACCACTGTGGAAGTTTCAGGTTATCCAAAAAATGTCGTTGTGGTTATTTTAGCTGTCAAAATTCTCTGGGAAAATCGAAGGCAAAAATGTTGCTCACACTGTGCGAATTTCGGACTCCGTGTACAAAGTGGCAGCTTGGCGACGCGATGTCTTTACCGTGCCAAGACACAACTACCGCCTCCCTCAACTATAATGGCTACAAATGTCTTTTGACAGGAAAGAGCAAGGCATAGGACAGCTTTTGGATGAATCTTCTGCGCACCAGTTTGATAATGATTCGTAGATTGCACAACGTACCCACCAATACATGCGGCTCTGACGAGCAAAGCCAAAACCAAGGCCTGCACCAAAATAACAATTTGCACCGAAAGTTTGTGAAATTGTGACATACAACACTTCGCCCTCGTCCCTGAGTCCAGAAGGTAAATTTTTTGGATTGTGCGCCGCGCAAAAACATCCCAAAGTCGACAAGAAACGGGAGAATCATTGGGAAATTTCTCTTCGCATGATTTGGAAGCTGATTTCTTCTCATCATGTGGAAATCATGTGGAAATGGCTTGTGGGTTGCTGTTTGCCGAAACAAAAGTTCGATTTTCAGTCATGCACGTGTGAATTCTAAAGAGTGTTCTCAAAAAAGTGCCTCTTTGCTTTTCCTTTTTGCGAGTTATTTTTTCACTTTCTGGTGCACCAAAGCTGAGATATCATGGTGCGTTTATTTCAATAACTTTGAAAGTTCCGAGATAACTCGATGCCTGCACCGAGTATCATTCAGCACTTTAACTGCACGCATTGCTGCCAAAACCCTCGACTGTCGGACCATTTTTTGAAGGGATCGTATTGAATTTGATGAAAACTCGAACACACATGGAACTTTCGCCGAATAAAACCAGCGATGAACTTCACTTCGCATTCGCACTTGTCATGGTTGGTTTCGCGCGAATAAAATGTCCACAAAATGGCGAAATTCGAACTTTTTGTTGTGAGACATCACTTGCAACAATGCGACATGGCAGATTCTTAAATCAGCACAGAAACAAAAATTTTGCTGTATCAACAATTGCTTCCTAAATATTCATCTGTCATTGTTGAGCGCAGCACGTGTAATAAAACATGTGTTTTTCCCCTTTATCTGTTGCCTCCGAAACTTTCCTTTCTTTCTTTTTACTCTTATGAAGGTCGCAGAAATTAAAGCGCCAGATTGCAAAAAATCTTTCTAGAGGAGTCAGATTTTGACCTCGGTTAAAAAAAAGGATTTTCAATTACTGCAGCATGGAGTTTTTGTTAATTCTCAAGAATCACAATTTTCCATGTCACAAAGAAAGCTTGGCTATTTCAATTGAAAAAATGGACATCTTTTTATGTTCGTTGGACAGCATGTTATCACACCAATAACTCTTTGGGAAAGACGTGCTTTCTTCGTGCGGTGGCATCGTCTTCCAGAATTTGTCATTTTTGACAAAAAATATAAGCAAGTGTGAACAGATCGTTCGCTAAATGTTCGCGAACATTTGGCTAAAATATTGGTCCCTGATTTTCGTGCAATCTTTTTTATATTCAAAATCGGCTTTCAGATATTGCGCGCGAGTGTCCCAGCATCGAAGCCATTTTTGCAATCCAGGAGGAATTGATTGAGACTGCTCTCCATAAAGTGACGTATTTCACCAGTCATGTACTGCGGCTTTCTTCAATTTTCTGCAAAAGTTGAAATGTAAGATTATTGATATAAGACGACATTCTTGATGGTTTTATGCTTAAGATGCGTGAAAAAGAAGACCACCCTTGATCAATCAAGGGAGGTTTCAAACTTCACCATGATCCTTTTAAAACCTTACCTTGATATACGTACTTTTCAAACCTCATCATGACTCTTGGAATGATCGGTTTTTGAGCATAATAACTGAAGTATCGGAAACTGCCGGTAAAATGGCGCATCCTGTACTGAAACTTTGAAAACAGATCACCTTTGTTGTGTCATTAGTCGCAACTGGGAGCGGATGGAGTCAAAATGCATTCGTGCATGTGTTAATCCAATAGCCCTTTCTTGAAATTTGACAAAAATATCATCAGAATGTGGTTTACCCTCTTCGCTTGCCGAACAATACTTGCTAGTTTTGACACTCTTATCACAGCGTTTTGCTATTTTTGTACCATAATGTCGAAACATAGCGTCCCATTGTGACAAACTGGAAATTGGAAAACCTTAATTTCTGCGGCACCAAATTTTTGGAACAAACGTTTTCCAAAACCACGATTAACTTCAGCAGGAGGAAATGTTAAACGTAATCTTCCCACCTTGTATATGTTGCAATTAACGCCGTTTATTTGTCTTTAGAATTATATGGCGTGGGAAACAAGAAATTGATGAGTCGCCAAAACACACTTCTGACAAGTCTGCAACTTTCTTTTGTTGTTTTGGGGTTTCCAAACTGGTCCGAAACATTTTTGTTTGCGTTGGACGTTTTCTGTTTTCAACCTGGTCAACATGATTCGCAAGATACAGTTACTGGTCGGTTTCTGGGCGGATTCTACCTAATTTGTTGGGTTTGCGGGAGCAATTTCGACACGTCAGCATTTTCCACAGCAAATTGGCGCAGCAACAGGAAAAATAATTGTAACCTACCAAAGTGTATTCAACCTCTCGCAAAAAAATGTGTGCTCACGAATATCTGGGCCTGGAAGTATTTTATGAAGGGAGAAGAAAACGCCTTCGTGTTGCTCGAAAAAAGCCATGATTGTTATTTTCCAAGCTTGACCTGGTGACCGAAAATGGTTTTGGGGCCAATCAAAAAAAGGTCAATTTGGCAAGTGGTGCCAATGAATTATAATCATTGTCTCTTGATTCTTTGCACCTTTCATCATTCCTTTGTTCCTTTCTCCATTTTTGTTGCTTTCGTCGCCACGTGTTTATTTCAGGTGAAATGCCATTGTTTCGTTCCGAGTTCAATTTGATATAAAGCATTATCGCAACCAACCGATTGTTTGACACTTTGGTGTTCCTCAGGGCAGTATTTTAGGCCTCCTTCTATTCCTAAAAACATAAACGGTCTGCTAATGTTATTCTATCGTCATATTAAGGACTGTCAAATTGTTGCAAAGCGTGGTGCCTCACAAGCCAAATCATTCAAAATCGGCGTGGATTTGCTTTTCCGCAGAGTCGCACTATCGCAAACATCATGCACCTGTTTTTGACCCCTTTTTGAAAATGAGGTATGGTTGAGCGGGTTAAAGAGGTCTTAGAAGTTTGCTTTCCGCCTTTCATCCCTTCTTGGAGCAGTCACGTTAACGCCCTTTTTGTAAAGCCAGTAGAAATTCCTTGGTTTCATTATTAGAAATGCCTCAAAAGAGTCCAGACCAAAGCTTCCAAGAGATCCATTTTGCCCCAAAACTTGAGCTTGCAAATGTGAAATTTGGAATCCTTATACCCGCTTCTGATATTTCGCTGCTGGATACGACTGAGAGATGAGCTGTTCGATGTACCCATTTGTCAGAATCAAGATCTCCCTTCTTGGTAAACTTGAAAGAAGCCTAAAACTCTTCCAGGCCATAATCCATCAAAAAATTCGATTCCCTGCCACCACTTTTTTCTGCTGTTTATTTTATTTATTTATTTATTTTTTATTTATAACCATACATTTGGGGTGTTAATATAATCAAGCCCAGGTACCATTCCTTGGTAATAAGAAACGACTCACTGTGGAGCTCAAATGGGGGGGGAGGTTTGGACCCGCCCTATGAATGCACCTATTGTGGACGCGCCTGCACGCGAAATGGCCGTACCTTGGACTACAACCAAAAACCGGTGGGACCTTGGAGTAGGTTCAAGACTAAATTTCTCGGATCTTGGACGCAGGTTTTTTCATTTTTGTTTTAAAAAATGCTAAGTAACCCGCTTAAAAAAATTTTCTGAGTGCATAATCCTCCCGTTCTTTTTTGCCATCGCCTGGGGTCCGAACCATGGGGTCAAAAAGACCCCCCTTTTGGTCTGACAATCAGGATATTAAATTGATCCCAATTCCGGGAATAAATACCTATTTATTTTTTATTAGAACAAAAAACAACTACAAAAAGGTTTGGCAGGTGGATGAATGGTATACAGTGCATGGCACCAAGTCAGCAAATTTAAACACGTGTCGGATAAAAATAAAAAAGAGAACAAAACGCACATCTATATCATTAATGATGGGGAAGACTCAAATTTTAAGACATGAACAGCGACACTGACTCCGGTTTTACATAGATGAACGCGTGGCGCCTTATGCCTGAAATGTTCACTCTCAAAGATCATGGTTTGCACGCGCACGTTCGGCCACGTCCCGATTTTGAGCGTGAACAAAAACAAATTGCAACTAACCCAACCCAGACTCACCTGACCTACCAACCTCTTCATACCAAACCAAACCTATACCATTGACTTTGTTCCGAGTGTTTTCCCACTTTTTTGTGGATTGGGACATAAAAATGAGGTGATAGGGATGGAAAAGCACAAAGTCCGTGAGAACCAGTTGCGCTATATTCCTGAAGGATCAAGGTTCAATAAGGTTCGCCTTGAGACAAGCACATGCATGCATGCCGTTGCCAAATCTCATTCAACCTCAACCAACTCAGTCGCCAGCCTTTTCATTTTTTTGTTTTTTCAAATCGGTGACATTTTTGTTTTGGCGAACAGCGACACAGTTTCATCTGTTCAAACTTGCAGAGAACATGGGCATCCAACAACACACCTTCTCTTCACGCACAACAAAAACGTATGCATGCCCATGTCAAAGCTCTTTAAACCAATTCACTCTTCATGTTATTTTTTCATTTTGTGTTGTTTTTCAATCGACGGCATCTTTGGAGTGCTCATTGGCACGCATTGCCTTGCACCAAATCCACGACCAGAAAAAGAAAACTGTCTCGGGGGGAGGGGGAGCAACAGAGAAGAAGTCACAATGGAGAAAACGCAGTCAGCATTGTTGCTGCATTGTCGATGAAAGCAAAACGCATTCATCATTGTTGAGGCAGCATTTTTGTGGCATTGTTGCTTCCAGATTGCCAACAATGCAATGACATGGATGAGCAGTCAGTCTCATCGCTGTCTGAGAACACACCCCCTTGCCTCTGAAAACTGATTTCCATTCAGGCTGCACCTCTGCCATGCAGTCGGTGTTCCTCCAAACTCTTGAAATTGCGCCTCCCTTCCTCACGTTTGCGCCTTCTGAGCACCTCAAAAAGTGAAAACATTTGTGTGAAAACTCAACTGAAAAAAGTGAAAAAATTGAAAAATGAAAAAAGTGAAAACTCAACTGAAAACATTTCCTGGACATTTTTTTTCTTCAGCTTCTGTCAGTGAAAGTTGAGTTTTGATCGAAAGCCAAATCACCATGTGTGGTGTTTGGGAAATCTGAAATGGTAACAGTTCCAAAGACCTACAGCCTCATCCCCGCCTCAGCCGCCTCATCCGATTTGCCGGACCATGCTGAGGCGGATGAGGAGGCTGAGGCGGATGAAGCGGCTGAGACGGAGGAGGCGGCTGAGGCGGAAGAGGCGGCTGAGGCGGAAGAGGCGGCTGAGGCGGGGATGAGGAGGAAAACATGTCTTTCTGTTCCCTTTGCGGATTTGATTTTTCCAAAGTGCGTATTTGAACGGCCCTGCAGGCTCACGATAGTCGTGTCCAAATTGCGTATTTGTGTGTCGGGTTTGACAGGTCGGAAAATGAGGTGTTGCAGAAACGGGTGGAATTGTGGTTTGTGTGTGGGTTGTGTCGGGATTTGAGGGCTGCTAAGAAGAACAAAGGGAAGAAGGCAGATGTGAGTGGAGTGTGCATGGAGGGCGTGAAGATTGAGAAATGAGCTGTCACTGAAATGAGTTGTCACTGATGAGATTGTGGTTGAGACCTGTCTCTGCCTCAGCCACCTCCCCCGCCCCTC
>JASGXE010006831.1:0-18959 GCA_030068105.1 Sinentomon sp. SZTP_YWyxl | reverse complement strand
TTTCAGAAAAATAGGACCAAACAAATATCACACATTGTTAGATATAAAAGATGCTTTTTACTCCCTGGTTATACACGATGAATTAACTCAGCGAATTTTGTCAATTGCCAACACACATTATCAATATACAGTACGTCCAAATTTGGGCACTGCAGGTGGCATTGACTCGGCGCCGCGTGTTGTGGCCCGCACACACGATCAAATTAGTATGGCAAATCAGCATGACACACCAATTTTCATCGTTAGTGTGCAGTTTTTCGTCAAATTAGCATGATCAAATTAGCAAGATGGGTTTCTATGACTAAAACGGAGCAGTCAAATCATGGCTTGTCATACTAATTTGATCGTTGGTGGCCTTTACACATCAATTTGATCGTTTGACGGGGCCGGTCTGCGGCTGGTGGAATCCAAATCGGACCACATTTCAGTTGAATCTCGAAAGTGCAACTGCAATTTGTCAAATTAAATTGCCCGCCAATGCTCACCGCTGGCAGACAAATTAGTGTTCAAATAAGCATGACAAATTAACATGACACTAATTTGATCGTGTGTGCGGGCCTTGGCGTGCGTAAGATCGTTGTTGCCTGAATCCAATTCAATTTCTGTGCTGTGCTGTCAAGCGTGAACGTCGCTTGTTTTAATTTTTGGCAAAAAGCTGTCCGTCGTTGCGAGGTAAAGACAGGGTGCGCCTGGGTGGTCGTTATTTCGCTGAAGATGGTTGCGTTAACGAACCTTGAGTCATGGCTTTTGTGATGCAGACGTTTTTCCGGAAGAAGAAAGAGGCACGAGAGCTGGATCCCATTTTGTTTTTCTCCCCCCAGCCCGAGGAAGAAACCATTCTGTGTTTTTTCTGCACAAGCATCTGCTTTTTTGGCAGCTTTGAATTGGCTCTGCTTAGAAGGCCGCAAGAACAGCAGTTTCCATGTCTTCTCCTGTTGCTGGTTTGTCGTGCCAATGACGTGGCTCGTTCTTGACAGAAAAAGTAGTTTTAAATTTACTGACAAGGTCAATCACAGTGGACCTTGCAGGAACGGGTCGGTCAGGATGGCGGGCGTGAAACACCTGACAGACTTCAGCGGCACTCCTGTGATTGTCTCCATACAGGAGCACCATCTCTACTCTCTCTTCATTGGAGTAGGGAGCCATAGCGGGTAACTTGTTCCAGCAACAAGCAGCAAGACTAATGACAGCTTCTGCTGGCACACACTGTACGCAAAGCTCAAATGCGCGTCAAAATTCTACTTTCCTGCAGTAAATAAAAAAAAGTATTCATTATCAGCGGCCGGCATCTGCTTTTTCCCGGCAAACAGAGTGGACGATGTGATAACAGCGTTTACGAACCGCGAGTGAGCTTTGCCATTTGTAGTGGCCAAGTTTGGAAGACCTGTATTTGCTTGAGAGTCCCTCAAGGCCTTCGAGTAAGCAGTCAGGCTTTTCAATCCATCATTAATAGAACTTTGCATGACTGCCTAGAGTTCACTGAAATCTATCTTGACGATTTATTGATCACTAGCCCTGATGTTGAAACTCACTTGGAGCATGTGGAAAAAGTTTTACAAAAACTCCGTGATGCAAATTTTAGTTTGAGTGGGAAAAGCATGATTGCAAGCAAAAAGTTGAAATATTTAGGATTTATTATTGAGGATGGTTTTCGAAAAGCAGATCCGGAACGGATAGAATCGATTTTAAAAATTTCCCGACCAAACTCACTGAAACAATTGGACAGCTTTCTGGGTGCCATAGGATTTTTGGGCTCCTTCATCCCTTGTGCCAGTGAAGTACTATATGAATTACATCAATTGAGGAGGGGAAAGCCCAAAACCTTGATATGGAACGACAGAGCTGAAAAGTCTTTTCAAAATGTCAAAAAGATTTTAGCCACCAAAGTTGCCCTTGCACTGCCTGATCCTACTTTACCATACTGCGTGTTCACTGATGCGACTCCCCATGGATCAGCTGCAGCTGTTCTGACCCAACGCAGGCCTGACGGAACCATCGTTCCATTGCACTTTATATCAAAGACCTTTAGCAAAAGTCAGCGCAATTGGGACACGGTTACAGCTGAAATGTATAGTCTGGTGCTGGCAACTGAGAGATTTCATCCTTACATAGCTGACACGGAAACAACGTTTTATTGCGACAATTCCACTTTGACATATCTCGGTTCATTGAAGGTTTTGACAGGTCGTTTAGCAAGGTGGGTCATGCGATTGCAAGCTTCAAAAATTGTCATAAAACATATTTCTGGTAAAGCAAATAAATTGACCGATTTCCTTAGCAGGGTAGCACCTTTGGCTAGTGGACAATTTAAGTTGAATGCAGATGAATGGGAGCAGGAAATGCAAGACAAAAGTTTTGTTGTTCAGAATATTTTTGGAAACAAAAGTCGGAGCAATATTTTGAATGAGCACAAGTCCAATTCAGACGGGGACAGGGCAAAGATAAAAATGGCCGTTATTTTGAATACTGGAAAACAACAGGAGAAAGCAATGGGTGTCGCAAAAGAAGGTAAACAGAGCTATTGCGAAAACAGGAGTGAAGAAATGGGTGAATTCTGTTTAGAGCGTCTCTTTAGCATGGAAGATTGCGTTACGTCGACTGTGTTGAATAGTTGCTCTTTGACAAGTGAATTCATCGATTTAGGGAGAATGAAGAAAGAACAAGAGAAGGATGTACAGTGCAAAATGATTTACTTCATCCTAACACAAAGAATGAATTCAGTTGATGATTTGGTGAAAAATTGCAAAATCGATGAAAAAGCTAGAAAATATGTGGAAAAATTGAGTCAAACATGTAAAATAAGCAACGGTGTGGTGTACATAATGAGACCAAAATATAATTGGGTTATACTGTTGCCAAAACATTTCATCAAGGAATTTTTGCTTAAATTTCACACATCTATAACCCAGGTGCATATTGGTTGGAAGAAAATGGTAGCCAAACTGCGACATTTGGTTTATTTTAGAAATTTGATGAGAGATACAAAGATCATTGTTCAAAATTGCGCACAATGTCAAAAGGCCAAACATGAAACTGTCAAACCAGCTGGTGAGATGCTTTCGACAACATTAAATTGTGGTAATTATGCGTGGGCATTGGATGTTTCCCATTATGCAATTGGTAAAAATGCAATGAGATATTTGTTATCTTTTATGGAAATAAGATCAAAGTTTTGTTTGCTGTTTCCCATAAAATCCTACACAACTAAAACGTTAATAAAAATATTGGAAGATCATGTAATGACGACGTTTGGGTTTAGTCCTGTTCTTGTGTTGGATGCTGCATCAATGCATAAATCGAAAATTTTCAAGGAATGGTGCGAGCGATTTTCTATTGAATGTCTATATTGCACGAGTTTTCATCACAATTCCATAGTCATTGAAAGATTACATAGAACTATCAGGGAAAGAATCCGAGCGTGCAACATGGTAGATCATTCAAAATGGGTAAATTATGTGAAATGGGTACAACTTTCTCATAATTCTTCTATATGCGAAGCACATAATTTAACGCCAGGCAAAGCATTTCTTTTTCGAGACTTAATGACACCCGAAATTCTGCATTTATGCGAAGCATCTAAATTGGGACTAAAAATGTATGATGGGAAAGGCCAGGAAGAAATAAGTCAGAAAATAGGAGAACAGGTGCAGATAATGACTGAAAAGCAATTCAAGAAAAACAAAAAATATTATGATAATGTGCACAGAAAACCTGAATTTCAGATAGGAGATATTGTGAAGGTGCGTCTTTTTCATCAATCCAATGCAAAGAAGAATTTTAATGCAAAAATGGCAGAGGTGTATTCTGATGCTCATATCATAACAGATTTTGATGCGAGGGGAAACATTACTGTCAAACCATGGAGGGTAAAAGGGCGTAGAATAAGTGTTCACCCTGACAGAGTATACCCTTTTAGAACATTGCCGATATGTCCAAAACATGGCTCAGAACATGATGTCTATTCATGTCCTGAGGATCGGCTCGGTGAAGACACAATGGGGGCTGAAGGTTCTATGGCTCTGCTGGGGGGAGGTGAAATGCGTAATCTGAAATCGGACAGTACAACGTCGCCAATTCTCCCCTTTGAACCGTCTGTATCTGGAGGCTCTCGGACAATTTCGTCGTCACCGATCAGTGAACATCAGGAGGGGGCGGGAAAGCGTAAACTCTTACCCGTGCGAAGCAGGAAAACACCACGCTATTTGAAGGATTACATACTGGAGTGAGCGATTCCTGTCAAAACTCCTGCATCGAAAAGTTCGGTTCTGCAATTATTGGAGGAAATGGCGCTTCCTCTACCTTGAAGTCATCAAGTGTAGCAAAGTTTTCGTCTCATATTGCGACCGACGGACGATAGTGTATCGTTTAACATTTTTCGTAAAGTTTTAATCATCGTTTCATTCGCAAGTCATATAAATCTATTCTTGAGATGGTGATTAGTGTCAAAATGGTTAAAAACAATGCAGAAGTGTCAATTTTCATTGTTTTGATAATTATGATTATTGATGATTGATAATTGCATTTGATTTTGATATTGATAATTGATTTGATAATTGTACATAAAACAAAACTCAAAATTTACTCACAATTGACAAATTGATTGATAACCTGATTTTATTTTGATTTGATTTAATTTGATTTTGGCTTGACAATTGATGTGATTGATGACTTCTTTGACAACGCATAGTTGGTTGATCGCAATTGATAATCGGTCTCATTTATCAAACCTTTGTGCAACTTTTAACAGTAACCTCGAATTGATGACGGAAATGAGTTGATTTCCTGCCAGTTGATAATGATGTCAAAGTATTACCCTTATTTTCGATTCACCTCGACAATTCTTTTTCTTTTGTTTTGTGTTGAACAAAGTTTGCGTTGAACAGATGCTGAAATTCGATAATGCACTTCCAGTAATCTTTTACACGTCTTTTGGTATTTTAAAAATGTGTATATTGTTTAACCCTTATGTGAGTATTGACAAGAGTGTTCTTGAATTTTGTTTTGTCATTTAATTTTGTTGATTTAGGCATTATCTAATCCTGATGAACATGTGCAGTAAACATGTGTGACGAATGACAGGTGCCATGAAAGAGCAAGATTTATCAATGCGTTGGAAAGGAGAGCAAAAATGGAAAACATGGAAGCACAGGGTGTTCAAAAAAAATAACTTCCAATAAAAATACAGGGTGTTTCAAAAATTCGAAACTACAGGGTGTTTCCAATCACACAAACTACAGGGTGACTAAAAAAAATTGTTTTGCAATTTTTTTTGTTTGCAGGGAGGGAGTGTAACTGTGTTGTACTTTTCAACAACCCAGTTTTTGTTCCGGCGGAACACAAAGAAAGCTGTCTGGCGCCATTTGGTTTGCGTCAGCTTTTTGGAGGGTCGTTTGCAGCTGGAAAAAATAATGAGCATTTTGGATATTTTTGGTTTGACAAATCCTGTGAGGCTCTACGCATAGTTAACAATGAAATCGTGCGTTTTCACACTTTTCGGAACAAATATTTGACGACAATTGGGGAAAGCCTTTCTTTATCTGAATCAGAATTGGCTTCAGGTGTGGTTTCGTGAGAAAAAACATTTTTTGCTTCTTCGTTTTCAGCTTGCGAATACATAAACAAACTTTTTATTTCGACATCCCCTGGTTTTGTTTGTAAGAAATATCAAGTCTGACTGCTTTTAGAAGGCTAACGGTGTTTTGAGGGTCAACTGGACACCCCAGACTCGATAAACAAAATTGGTCTGGCGGGAAAATGACATTTATGAAGCATGATTGTAAGCAGCCAACTTATTCGTCATTGTGAAATACTAGTTTGGGTGGTCTTCATGGTCTGGGAAACAGGAAATTGAAAGAACAGTGACAATATGTTCAGCATGGGAATTGCGAGGAAAATCAAGAGTTGAGGTGTGGGACTAAACGTTGTGAGTGTGGGCGGAAATTGTGGGAAAAGACCTCCCTAAAAAGGATTAGAAACTTTTGAGTCCCGAAAGAGGCGGCGTTTTTGGATCAAATTCGCAGTCAGTCATGGAGTGAGTCAGTCTGTCGGTCTGTCTGAAAAAGAACCGCAAGTGAGACGCAAGCCGGTCGCAAGACAAACTACGAACGGGATAGTCGAGCTTGACAGAGTTCGAAATTTGAACCGACATGTAGTTCGGAACAGCGGGAGTTCAAGTTGACCTGAAGTGATTCGAGATGGGTGGAATGGCGCAATCCGGCGCAATTCAAATTTCTCCAATGACAATTTTGCTGTTGTTGCCGCCAGGTATCCGCAGAGTATAAACACTTCGATTTCATCTCAAACGTAACTTCATGGCAGTGGCGAATCTCATACAAAAACTTTGATCTCATCCAAACGTGACTTCAAATGAGTGGCGAGTCCCATGCAAAAAACTTTGATCTCATCCAAACGTGACTTCAAATCAGTGGCGAGTCCCATGCAAAAACTTTGATCTCATCCAAACGTAACTTCATGGCAGTGGCGAATTTCATACAAAAACTTTGATCTCATCCAAACGTGACTTCAAATCAGTGGCGAGTCCAATCCAAAAACTTTGATCTCATCCAAACGTGACACTAAATCAGTGGCGAGTACCATGCAAAAACTTTGATTTCATCCAAACGTGACTTCAAATCAGTGGCGAGTCCCATGCAAAAACTTTGATCTCATTCAATTGTGACTTCATGTCAGGGGCTCTGATATGTCGGGAGTGGACTAATCTCTTCCTTCGATCAATGACTGAACGAGCTACCAATTCTGCGATGTCTGAAGTCGAAAGAATCCACAGTTAAGTCAATTTATGATTTAACGTATTTCTTTACATAATGAATTTGTTTTACTTATTGGTATGACCTTTAAGAATAACTTTCTATTTACCGGAAGTTCATAAATTGTCAAGAGGAGCTCAATAAAAAAGTGTTATGTTTTTGTAAATACACTTTGACCTGGTGTTTTTCTTGCATTGGTAAATAATCAAGTGAGATTGGAAATGGAGTAGCCCCCATACAAATTTTTATAATCGACTGAACAATGAGGAGTACTAACTTGAGAGGACCGAACCAGAACCCAATCGGTACCTCAGTTGGTTATAACCAATATCAGAATTTACAAATGCAGAGAATAGACAAGGATGAGAAGTACGATAACGCTCTATGCCTGGCAGAGAACTGGAATCAATTACGGAGGGTTGGGCGTTTTTATATAAAAATTCGCAGGTTAAAAATATAAGACGATGAATATCGCTCAACGCAAAACAGGAGCATACTTTTATAGTGGCATCCGAAATCATTCTAAATAGCACAATTTTGCGCACAACGACTTGGCGCAGTTTGTCACAGACTTGGAACATGCTTACGCTAATGATAGCCAAGAATTCGGCAGCATGGTTTCAATTTGGCTTCAAATTGGCTTCAAACTGGCTTCAAATTGGCTTCAAACTGGCTTCAAAATGGCTTCAAACTGGCTTCAAAATGGCTTCAAAATGGCTTCAAACTGGCTTCAAAATGGCTCAAACTGGCTTCAAACTGGCTTCAAACTGGCTTCAAAGTGGCTTCAAACTGGCTTCAAAGTGGCTTCAAACTGGCTTCAAACTGGCTTCAAAGTGGCTTCAAACTGGCTTCAAACTGGCTCCCTATTGGTCTGCCTCCACAACCTACTACTGGCTACGAATAGGCACTCATGTCTGGTCAGAGAGATTACCAAGACCAGCTGATCCACTGAAATGGGAAGTTTTTCCCGAAGGGATCTTGCTTCCCGATTGAAAGGTCATGCCCACCAATTTGAGTTTTTGGGCTGTCAAAATTAATTTGAAGAATTGAATATTTATGCACTCCAAAAGTTTCGAATATGACATGGCGCGCATAACGTCGGTCGGTGCAAAGAGTCATGACACTCGTGCAAGGTGTGAAGATGCATCAAGCTCTGTTGATATAAGGTTAAGCTTGCTTTTGCTTAGCACTCAAAATTTCTCGTGTTCGAATGCATTAGGCAGACCCTGTACATGTGGCGGAGATCCTCCAGCGGATACGCGTGGCTCTCTGCAAAGCACACCGTTCGCCGTAGTGTTGCATCAGGAATTCATGGTTAAAGCCTATTGTTTTTCTTGCACACCTGCCTTCTTCTTTTGCACCGCGAACCGATTATAAAGCGCTTTTGAGACGAAACGTTTGATAATACCAAAGACTTGCATCTGTTCTATGTGCATTTTATCTAGGCAATGAATTTACCAGGTGTGCGTGCTATAGAGTACCCGCGTGCCGACTCTTTTATGTTGCGGACGTTGTCAGAGACCGCCCTTCCTTCTCCTACCACACCACATTCATGTTTTTATGTTTTTAAAAACCAGTATAGTACGCCCGCCTGTCGACCAATCAGAACGTCACATTTGACCGTAACGTTACTGCAGTTTTTAAAATTTGGGGCCGAGCTTGGATCGGCTGGCCTTGGCCTACTTTCCCTCAGACAACAAAGGAACAATAGAATTCCTTTCCTTTTGTTCCCAAAATTCGAGCTCCTCTACTCGAACAATGCCCATTGTTTGAACACCTGGCCCCGGCCTACTTATGGGGACGCTGTTCGCAGAACAGAGATGGGAAAACACAATCGTCTTTTGTTGTAACACCTGGCCAACAATGCAGCAGTGCTCCCAACCTTTCATCCCATAATTCTATAGCCTTTTGTGCGAACACCTGGCCTAAAATATAGGCACTCTCCTCTTTTGTTTGCACACCTGCGTTCTGTTTCAAGCCCGTCCCCGATCTCGTGAAATATGCAGGCTTTTTGTCCGAACATTTGGTCTCGCTGTTTCCTTGGCCTCTCTTTAAGCTATGGCGAGATGGCGACTGGCAAATCAGACGCCTATTGTTCAATCTCCCCTCGCATTGCATAGAACTTGGACTGGATTTCTTCCGCATGTACCACAGCCCGCCGAATGAGGGTGGTTTTCCAAGTTCACATTGCGCAACTAAGGTAGGAGGAACCGGATGTTCTGACGTCATCAGTACACCAAGTGAGTACCTTTCCTTTCTTGCAGCTACCATAACAATAAGCATCCCGGCTGCCCTTGACCCGAATTCCCATACACGCAACAAAGCGAGCTCTTAACTTTGCTTCTTTAGTTACAATTCCGAGAACGCATCTTCGAGACAACATTCTTCCGTTCTCTCCCACACTATTCCTGGTTCCTAAACACTGTGCTTATTGTTTTACAACTGGCGCTATATGGTATAAAATTACAATGCTGCATTCGCGCTCCCATTCCTTTCATTCCCATTTGCATGGAACTTGGACTCCATTTCCTTCGCTTTTCCAATCCCCCTGTACGAACACCTGTCCCTGATGTTTCCTATCTCGCTCCTTTGAGCTCTAGGGAGAAGGTAACCAACAATTCAATAGTCTTTTGTTCGACTGGCCCTGCCCTATTTCTTATAGGGCCGCCATTCGCAGAACAGAGCTTGGAATTCACGATAGCCTATTGTTTGCTCCCTCGCATTCCTGCTCTGCCAAATCATTAAGCCCTTTGCCTGCACACCTGACCTTGAACTAGATAAATTCAAGAGTCAATTCAAGAGCAAATATTTGCAACCCTCGCATTCCTGGCCCGCCAAAATTTTTGCCCCCTTCGTATTCCTGGTCCGCTCTGTCTTGTAGTCCTTTTACTTGTGCATCGGACTCTGACCTGGATAAAATCAATAGTCTTTGTTTGCGCCCTGCGTTCTTTTTTGAACACGTTCCCTATCTCTGGGAAATATGCATCCTTTTGTCCGAACACGTGGGCTCGATGTTCCCTGGCCTGCTCTTTGAGCTATGTGACGTGAAGGTAACTAGCAATTCAATACGCCTATAGCTCAGTCTCCACTCGCATACGCATAGAACTTGGACTGCATTTCAGTCGCATTACCACCGGCTTGCCCATTTCACATTGTGCAGCCCCGGCAGGAGGGACCGGATATTCTGACGTAATCAGTACACTAGCTGCATACCTTCCTTTCCTGCATCTATAGCAATAAGCAGCCCGCTTTTCCTTGGCCAGAATTCGCATATACACACAACAAAGCGAGCCCTGAACTTCGCTTCTTTTGAAAAAATTCCGAGAGCTCATCTCCTAGACAACGTTCTGCAGCTTTCTCCCACACTATTCCTGGCTCCAAAACACTGTGCTATTGTTTTACAACTAGCGCTATGGCCTAAAATTACAATACTGCACTCGCGCTCCAATTCTTTTCATTCTAATTAGCATGGAACCTGGCTTGCATTTCCTTTTTCTTTTGTCCTCTTTCTTGACCACCTGGTCCTGTTTCCTGTCTCGCTCTTTGATCTTTTAGGGAGAAGGTAACCAACAATAATTCAACAGCCTATATTATTCTTTTCCCCCCGCATACCTGTTCCGCAGAATATCACAGACCATTGTTTGAATATCTGCGTCCTTTTTTGAACATGTTCCCGATCTCTTGAAATATCAGCCTTTTGGCTGATACCCTGTGGCTCGCTCTTTGAGGTCTAGCTAGAATGTAACCAACAGTTCTCTATACACCTATTGCTCGCATTCTCCACGCATACCCTTTTGAATAACATTTGGACTTGCATTTCTTTCGCATATGCACCAAAGGCTGTCGATTGGGCGTAGTTTTTTCCGGTTCACATTGGGCAACCCAGGAGGGAGGAACCGGATATCCTGACGTCATCAGTACACCATGTGCGTATCTCCCTCTCCTGCATATCCCATAACTTCAACAGGGCGTTGGCTCGCAGAGATAGGCTATGCTATCACACACTACCAAAATCTTGGTTCCAGGCCTCCATAAAATAATTTGTCTGCGTCCGCCAGAGAGTTGGATCGAAAGAGAAGCCCTCTTCAAACCAGCGCCGTGAGACAGATAAAAGCTGCAAAAGGAAACCAAAAAATGGCAGCACAGGCAGTTCTAACTCAGCTTAAAAGGAGAAATAAGGACGAGAAATCCTGGCGACCACGTTGGCTCAGTTGTTAGAGCAACCGACCCGGGAGCGAGAGGACCCCGGTTCGAATCCCTGTCTACGCAAGAATTTTTCAATTTCAATCGCCGAGGGTCTGGAAGTGCACAGCGGATGCAGGACGGTACCAAGGAGGCGCAGCCGGCCCACATGCGATGTTCCATTGTCCTGTCACGCTGGCATTCCCGCAACAAAGACAATAATTGCCATTCTTCACTGTCGAATTCCTGGGGCCAAGACACAATAGCCCATTGTTCAGCCATGTACGCACCGGAACCGTGGGAAGCTCAGAAACCACACCAAAAGAAACCTGCACCATGAAACGCACCAGAAGTGGCAGCGGCCTGAATACCCACAGCAGCATTGCGCGGCGATAAGCTGCGCTTCGATAGCACCTGGAGTTTGGGGGAGTTAAATCATCCCTAGCACCGGCCCCCCTGACAAAACATCGTACCCACATTCTCCCCCTACCCCAAACAAAAGAAAAATTCCGAACTGGTTTCCTTCCACACAATGCACCATTGTTCAATGCACCCAATACAATATGCAGAACACAATAGGCCATTGTTAAAACATTTGCGGCCGTTCGTGGGGGAAACCATACAGAACTCCTATACAAACCTGCGGTACCAAACCATCGGAATTGGGTCCCCCGAAAGTGGGTGGTGCACGGAAGCGCTGCTGCGGGGGACGGTTGCGTGGTAATGCGGGTGCGGGCGAAAGCACCCTCCGGGATTGGGGGACACGCGGGGGGCGGGCGGGCGGGCGAGAGGAGAGAGAGAGGGGGGAAAAACCCCATTGTATCTACAACAAAACCCAGGGGGAAAACCCAAATGTATCTACAACATTTTATACCTGCAAGCCAGTCCGTAACCGTGTTTTTTGTGGTTCCATTCCATTGAATATTTATCCACGTGGTTCCATTTCATTAAATACTTTTCCACGTGGTTCCATCTCATTAAATACTTTTCCACGAGAATCCGTTGCATTAAATACTTTTCCACTCGGTTCCATTTCATTGAATACTTTTCCACGTGATTCCATTTCATTAAATACATTTCCACGTGGTTCCATTTCATTGAATACTTTTCCACGTGGTTCCATTTATTGAAAACTTTTCCACGTCGTTATATTTCATTGAATACTTTTCCACGTGGTTCCATTTCATTGATTACTTTTCCACGTCGTTCCATTTCATTGAATAATTTTCCACGTGGTTCTAGTTCATTGAATACTTTTCCACGTGGTTCCATTTCAAAGAATACTTTTCCACGTGGTTCCATTTCATTGAATACTTTTCCACGTGGTTCCATTTATTGCAGCTTTTGAGGCTCTTTTCCCCGAATCCAAAATGCACATGGTTATGGCCTTGGACTACCTTCGCCGCCTGACCGATGTTCAAGAAATCCTCAAAGGTAAAGTACAGAAGGATGGAAGGTCACCCCTGATCACTCTTCCAAAGGTGTGGAATGTACCTGTACCCGACGTCATGCAAGAGGCCAAGAATGGTGTAGATTGGTACACAAAAGCCAAGGAACGCACACAGCAAACACCGAATTCGATAGATATGACGAAATATTTGAAAGATCTCACATTGTCAAACGCCATGAAGACCATAAAAGAGGGAGAATATAATGTCGGCATGCGGTATTTGGTCTGTAAGCTGAAGTTATTGGATACCGGTAAGAGATGTCCCAAACAGTTTTAGTACTAAATTTCCGTTACGCAATATCATCTTCATCACCAGTTCTTTAAAAACGGTGTGCGATCTCCTACTGGCCTTATTTCCAAGGCCTTTAAAGATGCTGCTGTTCATCCTCGGGGGGACACCAAAATTACAAGATATTGAGAATTACCTTGAAGACAATACATGCGTCACTGGCATAAAACAACACAAATCAGTTGTTTCTTGAAATACCCTGTTGTAGCATTAAACGGATTCCTTACAGATTTTGTTTTATTTTCGGAAACGGATTTGGATTAGCTATGGACCGATTTCGGGAGAAAAGGTAAAAGAAGGGAAGCACAACCACAACAGGTTCATTTAACTTTGCGTTCGTTCGATGTTGTAGAACAATAGGTGTTGAACTCTTTGAACTGTAAAATTTCAGGAACACCAGAAAACTTCAAAAATATGAAGACCGTCACATTCATAACTCCAGAAAACCTCAGAAATGTGAAGATCTTCATCGAACTCATGAGAACTTCCGTAATTTCAAGAACTTCGTTATAACTCCAGAAAACTTCAGAAATGTGAAGATCTTCATATTTAGAACCCGAGAAAACTTCTAAAGAACATCATGTTTAGAACTCATGAAAACTTCAGAAATTTGAAGAAATTCTTATTTCTAACTCCAGAAACTTCAGAATGTGAAGAACTTCATATTTATAATTCAAGAAAACTTCCGAAATACGAAAAACGTCATATTTACAACTCCAGAAAACTTCGGAAATGTGAAGAACTTCATATTTAGAACTCCAGAAAACTTGAGAAATGTGAAGACCTTCACATTCATACCTCCAGAAAACTTCGGAGATGTTAAGATCTTCAATTTAGAACTCATAAAACTTCAGAAATTTAAAGAACATCATGTTTGGAACTCATGAAAACTTCAGGAATGTGAAGATCTTCATATTTATAACGCCAGAAAATTTTCAGAAATGAGAAGAACTTCATATTTAGAACTCATGAAAACTTCAGATATGTGAAGATCTTCATATTTAGAACTCATGGAAACTTCAGATATTTCAAGAACTTCATGTTTAGAACTCATGAAAATTTCGGATATTTGGAGAACTTCATATTTTTCGTACAAAGCTGTAACAGAATGTCTAAACATTACACGCATGATACTTACGGAAATGTCAAGAAAGAGAGCATTTTTGAGGAAATCTTGGATATTTCATGGGGTGGATGTCTGTATTTGTGAACCTTATATTGTGGACATTGTGTGTAGCCATCACACCATCACCTTTCGTGCAGTATTTTTACTTGTTGACGAAGAGCTGAAATATATCGTCGCTGATTCACGTTGAAAGACGGAGGCATCTATTGCATATAGAAAGTTATTATATCTGAGATGCAATAACTTAGCAGAGGCAATGTTGCTGATGTTCATGAAACGAGAAAGTAAGAGCGTAATCTTACAGAAATAGATAGATAACATGACTAGCTGCTGTCGCGCATCTTGTCTGTGGTCGCGCAGTAGCGGTATTGCGATTTATGGCATCAGCTTTCGGTCGAGCATGTCCGGTAATTGTGGAGGAGCAAACAAACCCAAAGTTGGCACCTTCTCCAGAGAGTTGATGGAGGACTTGAAGACAAGCACATTCACGACACTTTGGTATTTATTCAAGTAATTTGTCAATAATTTCACGTCAGCGATGTTTTGCTCATATCATTTTTATAGATTATTTTGAAGGCGTTGGAGATGATCTTTCGGTGATCAGCATCTTTTACAAAATGGGAGACATTGAAAGCGTCGAAAGTCCAGTGCTTAAACTAATTTTCAAGGACCACCTGCCGAAGGTTGGCCTGGATTTCGACCCTGGTGATATTGATAAAGTGGAAGCGGTAACTGACGAAATCGTCCGTGTGAGCAAGCTCCTGGAAGGTAATCATTGTGTGGGATACCTCTATCCATCAATCCTACAGCATTTTATGGAGTAAAAGGTTCTGGATATTTTAAATGCCTTATGGGCTTCCGAATCGCCTATAAATAAAATGTCACAGAGTGAAAATCTCATATGCAGATTGACCGTGATGTCAAATACATATATCCCCTGAAACTTAAATGGGATAAAATCATAATAAAAAACGGCGCAAATTCTGTTTATGTTCACCCTGAATCGAAACCTCCTATAGGAAGTGTTACATCCTCTGTGTGTCTGCTCTGCGACAAGATATTCCACCTGACATGAAACAACTTTTGACGATGGTAATGCTGGGAAATATGAAAAGAGACGTTTCTTTTTCTATCGCCGCAACAGCCATTCCTGTTTCTCATTTGAATCTAATCTCTGTAAATACAGGCAGTCTCCATCATGTAATCTCCATCCATTTCAATTGAACGTGATAGAAGTTCACGTGTACGTGTCAGATTTTTCACGTGTACGTGTGAGATTTTCTAATTGAAGGGGTGAAGTGATTCTAAATGAAGTGAGATCATATGTTTTCTTATCTCTCTCACGTAGGAGGATGGCATTATGAATTACCTGAGATCAGAAGACCTGAATCCGTACTTTGAGGAACTCATCAACAATACGACATACTTTCTTAACCAGGAGTGTGGGCCAACCCCTGAAAGTCTTGACGGCGGGGACAATATCATGACCAGAATAACCCCAAACCCGAAAATTTTAGATTTCTTCATGTGGGATGTGGAAGATGTAAATGACCAGTTGGTTAGAATCGACAGTGATGATTACAGGAAGCTGAAGCTGGAGATAATAAGATTGTCGACGACCTTCGAGGATCATAGAAAAAGCAAGTATCATTCGCCAATTTGAAAATAGCTCGAATTGGTGCCATATCTTTGCAATGACAAAATCGAATTTTGGTGGTCCTCTGGATATATCCCATTTGGATGGGCCGGATTTGGAGCTTGTGGTTTCAATTTAGAATGCAAAGGCATCATCACATTTTTATTCTACATGTCGCGCGCTCCATATTGGTCTGCTTGCGAAGGAACGAAATAAATCCCATAAACTGTTCAGTATTGTGCGATCTTGAAAGCAAAATGGAGTGCTTATTTGTGATTCTGATTATGGAGATGTTCCATACCGGTAGAATTGCTATGAATTCATAATTTTTCATTGTTGAAGGTGTTAATGGCGGGAACCAACCAGTTGACAACAAGCACTAGGCGTGGGGGATGAAGGTTATGTCAGTTTTGGATTGCCTTGATTTGGAAATAACGAAACAAAACAGCAAATCACGTCTCGGATTTTCGTTGATACATCAAACGTTGCCCTGGTTGCAAAGTTTTTTTCCCATATTTTGATCATTGTTTTTCTCTTTTTTTTTATCAATGTTATCTTTTTTCCTTTTTTTGGTATGTTTGTTCATTTGTTGGATATTGTTTTTAGTGCAGTTCAGCGAGTGTTGTGTACACCTTGTATTCTAGTTTTTACTTGACTGCCGCGATTAAAAGCCCTTTTAAAAAATAAGATATGACAATTGAATAGTACTAAGCTATACTAAGTACAACTGCGGTTGATCTAGAATTGCAGAATTTATTCCAACGATTCCTCGTGATCTGATCGGTTTACTGACACATGCCACTTCAGAGTTTTGATCCTAATTTAACAAGAAAAAAAACTCCCTAAACTAACAGGCTTAATATCCATGGTTGAGAAGTCAATTCCTAATCCGGAAATTCATCCTGATCTGGCCAATGGCGCAGTAAAATTTGCGGAATGCGATATGTCGGAGAAAATGAAGTATTATGGAAGTGAACAAGATGGCAGAGACCAGCAATATGCCTTAGCATATGCACGGTTGGACGACAAGCAAAGGCAGGCAATATCTCGCATCAACTGCATAAATTTCAAGGAGGACGATCCACAGTCAGAGGAATTCGAGTTGGCCATGGGCGCATTTGTGAATGAGTGCTTATTGGAAGACGGAGGTTCAACTGATGATTCTAAAGGTAAATGGCCAGCCTTAATAATGCATTGTAAGTAATTGGGTTGCACTTTAGAATAACGGACCACATGTGGACTGGGTGTATTGACATCAGCAAATGTTGGTCGGGTCATGGATTGAAGTTCGGGTTTGGATTCGTCACGGTTATGTTATTCTAAAATTCAAATTAGCTTAAAATAATAAAAATATCAAGGGATAAGAATGTAAACTCGGCAAGTCCACATGTGGTCATGAATTCGGCTGTGTTGTCATCATTTGTGGGGATCACTTTCCAAAGCGGTTTCACATCAACGGTTTCTTACGAGTAAGCTTTGGGTTCAATTTGGAAAGAAATCTCTTCAGAACAAGCTGCGGCCTGGATAAAGGTAAATTACATTGAATTTTCTTCTAATCCACAGTATTTATCCAATTGCAGTTTTAAACTGAACGAGCCACAAGAAATTCAAGGTTTAGAATTTTAACACCTTCTGGAGAAATTTTACATGCATTTAACACCTGCTATCGCTGTTAGTGCAAAAATGCCAATGCCGTAAAACTTCCGTAAATGCCAATACCGTTGATTATTCGGAATGAACAACCCGGCGTTTATTAGAGATCCGGCGTTTGTTTGAGACCCGACGTCAATTAGAGTTAACCGAAAAAATAAAAAGTAGTAGGTACCCTCCGTAGACTTTTAAGGGATACCTATACAGGTGGGTAGGTGGGCTGGCAAGAAACAAAAATGTATACCAAAAGAACTTACAGCCTAAATACCTGAAGTGTGGCCTGTGAAGATGAGATGTTATCACAGATCTTCCCACAGCATCAAGCTTAAATTTCAAGCTGTAATAACGCATTGCCGCCATTATCACATTGCGAAGTACACCTACCGTAAACACCACTGAGTTTGCTCGCAGATACTTATTACACAACGCCTTCTTCCTTGACACTGACACAAGACACGAAATGATCAAATCACATGCGCGCCAAACTTGCACCGTACCCACCTATGCGGCATGCAGTGCAGCAAAAGAAAGCCGCATCTCTCGCCTTGTGTCAAATCGAGGAGAGGCGTATAGGTGGTCACTGGGCACGGCACCCATCTTGCCTTCATAGGTTGAGCAAACCAATGTGCCAGCACGCGGGTTCGTGCGGTAGGTATACCTACCGATCAAGTGCGGCATGCATTTGTTATTGATGGTGGGAGGACATCGAACAAGGATGGCGGAGTTTAAAGAGCCGGCTGCTATTGGTTGAAATTGCCCCGGCGTTTATTGGAGACCCGGCGTCTATTGGCATAATCTCGGAATTGTCCCGCCATCTATTGGAGACCCGGCGTCTATTAGAACACCGGTGTTTATTAGAATTTTACGGTATATGTTGACTGCCTCACTTTCTGTTTCATTAGTCGTTTGTGCTTTTCGAATTTTTTATTCTTTTCAAAAATCTTTCCTTCGCCTTTGAGTATATGACTTCTGTGAAGATTAAAATGATGCGGTCTACGCTATGGAAGGTAAAGCAACTCGTTATAATATTTGTTCAAATGAGAGTCCTTCACAAACACGTTGCTTGTCGCTGGCGACGACGGCGGCAATTGCGATCTTCTTGATAGTAAAAGAATCAGCTAAAACCAGAGTTCCTGCCAGATCTGGTTAGATGATTCTTCGCTGAAAATAAAAGCTTCGATATGCATTTGAACGGAGCTGTTTGAAGATATCTGGGTTCTTTCTTTAAATGGAGCATGGCACAAGGATCATGTCGCAAAAGTCACAATTTTTCCAATTGAAGTGAATCTCTCCCAGAGTTAAAGAGCGACAAATATCTCTATTCCTCTTTTGTACTAATCGATGTGATAACATTTAAAAAGAGTTTAACATTAAAAAATATTTTAAAATTGTATGCCAAAAACTTTCACAGCTTTGGGGAGATACTCCAAGCTTCATAAGCATTTTGGCCATCCTTGCACGGCAAACCATGAAAGAGTTTCCTGCAGCGAATTCTTCATGGCAGTTATCATTAAATGTGATCTGTGCAATGGATAACGTTCGGTATATGCTCCTTATCAAAAGTCTTCAAACATTGTTCATTAATAACTCAGGCGCAATATTGAATCAATGGCGGCATGCGCCGCAAGACAGCATGACACTCGTGTGAGGCGTGAAGTTTCACCAAGCCCTGTTGAAATTCGATGGCCCCTGGAAAGACAAGCACTTTAAAATATCGACTGAGTTAGAGGACCTTTGATAAGTTCCAAATAAACAAATATTTGTGTCTCATATAACACGTCGCAAACCACAACGACGACGTATTTCACTTTTATTACACAGATATTACAGACTACCTTTTTGATATGTTTGTTGAGAGG
>JASGXE010006830.1:0-19205 GCA_030068105.1 Sinentomon sp. SZTP_YWyxl | reverse complement strand
TAGCGAAAAATGTAATCCGTGGATCCAAAGTATCAATGGATTTTTGGCATTTCACACACATTCGGAGTGGCTCCATGTCGTGGACGTTGATGAAATTTCACAACGTTCAACCCATGCTCAATTTCTTTCTATTGGCATGATTGTTTTCAATCATTAAGGCAATTGGCGAACTCACGTAGAGGCAGAAGAACTCAAGAAGTTGTCTGAGTTTGAACAAAGAATGACAACATTCTCCGTGTGAAAAAACGAAAAAAAAAACTCGCGCCGCTTTCAAAAGATCCATGAAACGTTTGAGCAAGTTCTGCTGGGAAAGCGATCGCACAAGACCTCAAAAAGATGGTAAAGATCCCGGGAACGATATGATGAAGCGAAAGCTCACCTTCAAAAAATGCGTAAACCGCAAAAAAACGAACGGTCAACAATGAACTGTGCACAGACAGACAGTTATCATCCCATCTCGATTGATTTGTGATGTGTCGAGCCGTGTGGCAGGCACATGCTGTGACGACACCGTAAAAATGCTCATACGTGTGGCAAAAAACCATCCTCAACTGAAAATGCACACGCCTGAATGAAGATTTGGCATTAGCAAAGCGGGATCACGAGAGTTCGCTTGTTTGGGTTTCATTCTTGCAAATCTCAGAGGAAATCGCAGGCGTCGAAATACCGGTTAGAGATCCATCGATAAACGTGTTCATTGGATCACCGAAAGATGTACATTCTGGTGAGTTTAAGAAATTGAAGCCGAAATATGAATAATTTCTCAAGGCCAAGGACACGAGTAGCCTATGGCTTTACTTCAATGTGGAAAGTGCATGAATATGGTTATTCTTAAATGTGGAAAGTGCATGAATATGGCTTTATTTCAATGTGGAAAGTGCATGAATATGGTTTTTCTTAAATGTGGAAAGTGCATGAATATGGCTTTACTTCAATGTGGAAAGTGCATGAATATGGCTTTACTTCAATGTGGAAAGTGCATGAATATGGCTTTACTTCAATGTGGAAAGTGCATGAATATGGCTTTCCTTCAGTGTGGAAAGTTCATGAATTTGGCTTTCCTTCAATGTGGAAAGTTCATGAATTTGGCTTTCCTTCAATGTGGAAAGTGCATGAATATGACTTTACTTCAATGTGGCTTCTCAGAGTCACTTCAGACACTTCTGCGACTTTACTACAGAGTAGAAAGTGCATGGTTGTGGCTTCACTTCAATGTGGAATGATCATGAATATGGCTTTACTTCAATATGAAAAGTTCATGATTTTGGCTTTCCTTCAATGTGGAAAGTGCATGAATATGACTTTACTTCAATGTGGAAAGAGCATGAATGTGGCTTTACTTCAATGTGGCTTCTCAGAGTCACTTCAGACACTTCTGTGACTTTACTACAGAGTGGAAAGTGCATGGTTGTGGCTGTACTTCAATGTGGAAAGAGCATGAATGTGGCTTTCCTTCAATGCGCATGAATTTAGCTGATTTTATTGCATCCCTTGTGAAGCAAAGTTGATAAGATTTTCTGATCGATCTGCGTTCTGACTACTGCTGCACGCTGCACGAATACAGTATAAGCGCTATTATCTCCGAACATCGGCGACAGGTCGCTGCTGCGATTACGCGAAAAGGCGAATCTGCCGCCTTTTTTCGAAGATATTGCTTGTTTTTAAAAAAATATTGACAAATAATGATCAAGAAAAAAAATTGCTTTTGAAAGAGCGTGCAGGGTGCTCGGTTGGTCAAGGGTTGCAGAACCGGACGTTTGTCGAAAAGGCAAACCAGCTGGCGCTATTGCAGTTGCAGCATGTTTGTGAAGGGACCTATGCTGGAGCTTATTGTCCCCGCGCTACACATGCTGCGCACCTCTTTAGAGGTTCATACCTCTAGACGGAACGGCCAAAACTAGGGTCTTCCTTGGCCCTGGTCAAAACGTCCAAAAAAACCTCCTTGGCCCTGGCCAAAAACGGCCGTTCGGCTCACGTGATTATCTCCAAGTTTGTCATTCCCAGATGACGCTCACCCAACATGAGCACGGAATGTCAGACTTCGGAATAACTTCCTTGATCTCATCAGCAAAATTCCGTCAGTTTTGGGCAAGTTAGGACAGTTTGTTCTGCTTTGGAAAGGTTGGAGCTGGCATTCTGGTTTTGTTCGAGCCGAAATTATCTCAGATCAGCTGGAAAGTGAAAAGGGCTGGGTGCCTTAACTTGAACGTAATGAAATTGGCCGTTGCGATCGAGTGACATTCTTGAACAACACAATTTATTGCTTTTCATTGGCACACCCCGAAGACCGAAGACACCCAAAGACTGAAATTTTGCGTTGTTTTTTATTCCTGATCATCTTGCGGGAAATTGCGTTTTCGCGGCCAGACATGGATGCAGAAGTTCCAACGCAATGACCATCAGTGTTTTTGTGAAAAAAAGATTCTGTTTCATTTGTGGAACTTTTTTGGCATTCATGGTCACGGAATTCTGGGTCGCAATGAGTGAGGTTGGTGCTGCGGCCGTTATTCGGAAATTGATCTTTTGGAAGTTTTGGAGCCTTCCATGGGGCGAACGTTAATTCCTTCCATTGTAACATCGTATTTCTTTTGAGTGCTCGTGTTGGGTCCTTTTTGGCGTCGCATTTTAAGCATTGCAGCGATATTTTCATCGAATGGCCAGAGCTCGTAGTAGAAACACAATCGCAATGCGATTCCAAGTTTTGTTGCACCATGTACGTTTTCGACTCCTCGTAAATTCTACTCTGTTCGTGCATTGACCCAGATTGCGCAAAAAGCGAAAAAGCATGCAAAATAAAAACTGATCAATCCTGATATGCTCGGCTATGTTCGCCGATAAGATCGCTCATACTGTATTTAAATGATGGTTTTCAGCATCATGGTGTGAAATTGACCTTGAACAGCCCCATAAATTAGGAATAAGCATCCCAGGATTGGCAAAGTGGAAAGAGCGGAAGGGTGAGTGAAATATTGGTTCTGCGGGGGAGCAAGAGACGCACTGGTTGTGAGGCCATCATTCATAGCAGGAAATTCGGGTCAAACACAGGTCTTTCCAACAATGGTCATATTCAAATGGAATAGAGTTAAAAGGGATTTAAAAAGGGCAATGGACCAAAAGAGACCTTTTTCAGTGATACCCATGGCATCAGGTGAATGTGAATCCCAGAATGTGCGCATAAATTCACCAGCAATCTCTGCCCTTGGTCGCACTTCCTGTTTGCCATCACCGTACGAATCGTCCTTTCTCAGATTCTTTCTTTTACTCTTTTCAGTCTCTTCCGTATCTTTTCTGCTTTGCATCATCTCTCATTTTGTCGGAAGCAGTAATTGTCAGCAATGACAAGCGGCCGTATTCCTTCGGGTATCAGTTGAATAATCAGCATAGAATCGAACGAAAAGGTAAGCACAATACACAATAGGTAATCCATACGTGTACTTGACTAAAATTAACAATGTCCCGCCTAAATTCGTCGATCACAGTGGACTGATAGTCCTGGAATGGTGTCCGCTCTATTGGTAATGACATTCCACCGGCACGCGGCGGATTCCAATGACGCGAAGGAGCGATTGACCCGGATTTTTTTTATTGACAAGAGGTGAAAAGTTTCTTCCGTAAAACACAGTTTGTTCGAATTCTCTCGAGAAGCGTTTGATGGTTATGCAAACGAACAGTTCCAAAATCTTTCCCAAACATTTGCTCAGCTGTCGAAAAAACTGTAAATTGTTTGCCATTTCGTTTCCTTGCAAGTCCAACTCATGAAAAGCGCATTTTACGTGTACGGTCTTTCAATTTTAATTGAGAAAATTCAAATGTGCGTCTTGACAAGCAGCACTTGGTTGATGTCACAGAAGATATCCTGGTTTGGGGACCGCTCCCCACATCGCCGCATTTCTCATATTTTTATTTTTATTTTTGATTTTCATATCTAGATACTGCCGGGATCATAACAGGAGAGTACGGATTTCTGGTTGGTGATAAAAGCTACAACATCGTGAAATACGCGACCGACGAGGAAGGAAAATTCAAAGTAGTCGAAACCAAGCGAATACCCGACGCAGGTCAGTTTTGCATTGACAAAAGATTTTCCATTCTGTTGATTCATGGATCAGATTGGATCGGGCGTCGAAGCTTCGTGCACGAAGTAGAGGGAAACCCGATCAACACGGAATCGGCCAGTTCAAATTATACTCGTACGTAGATTGGAATGGAGACGAAGTTCGTTTTCAATTTATTTTTGAAACAAGCCATGCAAGTGGGCACGGCGACAAATTGCAAATCATGTAATTTTTTTTAATCATCACTGTTGATCACAAAATTTTACCATACGTAAACAAAAGGTTTTGCATTCCAAATATGCTTGAGCTTGACCATTAAATTTTACCCTACGTTCTAAAGTTTTGCATTCCAGCTACGCTTCATTCCAGCCAGGCCACATTATTTTGAAGGTTACAAGCCTCATCCAATCAACATGAAGTGAAAAAGGAAATTACCTTGTGATTTGACCTTTATTGGCCCATATCACAACACAAGATAAATCACCAGGAAGTTTCCTTTGGAACCAAAATCCGTTTCTTTTTAGAGTGGGGTGGGGCTTCACACGGGCCGACTTCGAAATGCCCCCCCCAGGAAATTTCACTTGTCTGTAGACCCCACGTGAGATTCAGCAACAGTGCAGGTTTTCCGCAGGTTCGCGATCGTCATAAATTAGGTTCAATTCAAAATCCTCATGACCATCCAAAATCTATCCCTTTTCCAAGTGCAGTAAAATCTTGGATAGCTCTTTGCAGCTGTTCCATTGACGGATTTTGTTGGTGAATTTGTGGTGTTGGAGATTGATCATTTAGTTTAACATCGATACCACAAAATGGAAAAACTCTGTCAGGACAAAACAAATGGTCGAGTGGCGGAACTCAGAGTTATTCCCGGAGAATAAGTGCATTCTGAGACGTTGGCCAAGAATGTTTGCTCTCCTCGGTTGGTAATCCTTTTGACTCCGTTTTGAATGACACAACGGGAACGTTTGCTGCTCCTTCCGAATTGCACCGATTCTTTTGCGGCGGAGAAACTTCGTGTATGATGTTGGCCACCCCGGTTTACTTTCCGTTGGCTCGGTGCTGAGATTTTGCAGGGCGTTTCTGGCCCGTCCTTTGGCCCCGCTTGAAAAATTTGGCAGAAACTTTGCCACAAACTGTGCTTTTAAACCCTCTTGACCCTCAACAAATTACGATTTTGTTTAAACGCGGAAAAATGAATCGGGCGATGTGAGGATTGAGGTTTTGCAGCGAGTGAATCGCGCCCATTATCGGTAAAAAAAATCTTTCCCATGTCGAAAAAAGTCTGGAAAAATTTCGCATATTCAAATTTTGGGAAGGCGGTGAACTTTAAACTTCAGAAATCAGTTTGGAAGATGAATGAATAATTTATGATCTCACGATCGACCACAAAAAAAAACGGTCGGTAATTTAATTTCAAGGAACACACCTTCCATTTCCCTGCATCGGCATTGACTCATTCCGGAAAATGATGTGGTGCGATATGGTGACAGGGCAGTGCATAAATGTGCGCTTGACATCATCGCGTTTTCTCATTTGACGGCGATCAAAACTCGCCGATACAATTGAATCCCATGATTTCTCGTCAGAAATTGGTGGTTCAAAATTTAGTCTTTGATTGAATCAACAAGACAGTGAGATCAGATTCCAGTTAAACCCTTGAGCGAAGATGGCATATTTTGTAAATTTGCACTGTACAAAGTTCAAGACGCACGCTTGTTCATTTTAGTGAGGCGCCCTCCTCCACGATCAACTTGCCTCCTCTCGGCAATTTTGCCCCTCCAAACTCCAAATCCCGACCATACCCACAACATTATTGCAACGTGTGCGGCCGAGATTGTGGGTTCTGTTGCAGCCATATGCCATGCATCGAAAAGTTACGACTGAAAATATTAAGTCTCAATTAAATCGCACTTAATTTTTATTGCGCTCTTGCAAACCAATCGCAGGAAAGTTGAAGGACTATTTTCTGTCAAGCACAAGAAAAATCTTTTTGAAGAAAGAGCATCTTTACTGGTCAGTTATTTTCTGTCTTTGTTGCGAATATCATGATTTATTTTTGTTACCTCCATTGTCTTCCTTTTCGTTGTCTCAGTTTGCTTGCATTTTTGTTATCTTTGCAATCTTGCTGTTATTGTATTGTCTTTGTTACGAATATCTTGGTGTTTTTGTCATCCTTATGCCTTTTGTCATCTTTTTACAAAGATGACAAAATCATTCTGCTTTTTGTTGTCTTTGTTATCTTGTCTTCTGATCCAAAATCACACTCATAAAGCAATCTCAAAGTGACAGCGGTATGTGGCGACATGCAACGATATTAATGGCGATGTTCGAAAATATTTCGTTGAGATTTTTAGAACCAAACGCTGCCCGCAGTTTCCCTTAAAAAAAAAACAAGCAATATAAAAATCAAATGGTTGAAATGTGATACCGTCAATAAAAATTAATTTTGTTTATTTTATTACTTTTTTAAGCATTTTATTGTTTTTAAAATTTTATTTATCAACTTACCTCACTGACAAACAGACCGACATAAATTATCGGGCACTTCCAGATCTCTTGCAGCCTTGGAAATTTGGTGTCAGGACCGTTTTGCATCGCTGAGAAGAAGAAAAATGTGAAAACAGCGCGGTTTTCAAAAGTCTGCACGAAGGGACTGCAGCGAGGTAAACGAAAAAGAACCTAGACGACCCCTTGGCCGTCTTTCATTCTAGCATAGTCACACAGTGATTCCTATCACCAATTTAATCTGTTTTGTTTAAAATTGTCTCATTATAGAACGGCTTGTTTAGGTAAGTTTTGAGGTCAAAATCAGGTGGTAACTTATTCCACTCTCTGATCGTCCGAGGTGGTTGAACGCGTTCAACGTCTGTCTGTTGAACGCAATGCGATATTTCCCTTTGAAAACGTTCCTGAGACTGGTGAGCCAGCTGATTCCTGGAATGAGAAAATGCGGAATATGCATTACAAGAATTATTGATTCTTAACATTGGGTTGGGCGGATTTCGGAGCACTCTCTGCATCACCTTTCACCGTCAGCTGAGCAAGGTTTGGACTGCGGGTCACAGCGTAGACCATAGAACTGCATTCGAAATTGAGATGACCTCGAGGAGCTGTGTGATAAGAAGCTGAGAGAATTGGAATCGTTACCCAGAGATATCGTGAGAGAATTGGAATCGTTACCCAGTAAAGTAAGGCCTATCAAGATTTTTATCTATTTCTCTATTGCATCGAGGACAATTTTCGTGTCATAAGGGCACAATGGCTTGGGCGCGTATAGTTTGGCCAATCTATACGAATCGGGGCACTTTTCCATTTATCCCCATATCAAAAAAGTCCCGACCCTCAAAAAAGTGGGGAAAACATTCTTAACAAAGAAAATTGATTTGATCAGGTGAGGGTAGGTTAGGTAAGTCAGGTTGTGGGTTAGGCTAGGCTATGGTTAGGTTAGACAAGGTTAGCTTTTTTTTTGGCTTTTTTGCCCACGCGCGGGATATGCCCCGATTCGCGCAGATAATTAAAATACGCAACCCGGACTGGAACATTTTCTGTGGATTGATCTTTGTTTTGTTTAGATCCGCCATTCAAAAGGGAGGTACCGCGTCCGATCTATTACTACAACTATACAGCCCATGCCCAATCTCAGGAAGAAACCGGTTTCAGCGACGGGGCAAAGGTCGGAAGCTACAACTGGCTCGGGGAGAACGGAATTCGTCGCATCACGAGGTACACGGCTGACGATAAGGGAACGAGGGTCAAAAACGAACAGGTTTGTATATTTTCAGCGCTGCCACCATTCATGAAAAAATCGGGCTACTTCATAAAAAACACTGTGCCTTCATAAAAAACACTGTGCCGAAATTTGCGGTAAGCCGTCAAATTCGTCTAATTGTTGTCCCTTATTGACCACGATGAGCAGAAGAGCAAACACAAAAGAAATTGTGCTTTTTCGCCGCGATTAGGACTTATGCTTGCGGTTCTCCTGGATATGGGTAACGAACTGTCTCAAAAACTTGTCATTTGAAAATAGTGTTTTTTGCGAATCACCCTGCACAAATATGGGGTAGTTTAACCCCATTTCGGTCTGCGGCTGTTTATCGCTCGTATGGGCTGCTGTTTTCCCAACATTTTTGTTGTTTCGTTTTGAAAGCGCAATAAGATTCAATTGGTTACATTCAACGCAAAACATCAAGGCCGCTTTTCACTCATTAATGCTTTCTCAAAAACCGCTTCAGAATGGACAGATTTTTGCATCAGACTTTTTGGATCGTTGGTCCATAACAGATTTGCAGTTGAAACAATGGGCAATGGTCAATGCTCCAATGTTCTCCTTCGCATTGTTGCAAGTGACAAGCTGTTTTGGACAGACGATCCAAAAATGTCTGATGCAAAAAATCTGCCCATTCTGGCGGCTAAACAAAGGAGATTATTCCAGAAACTTTCTGAGGTTCTCAGTAGGGTATTTTCATCGCAATCTGGAATCGCTGATACTCCTCAGAAGAGTGGAAAAGAAGTGGAATGCTGGTAATGCCAACAGATGTGATTTTGCAACTCATTACGGCGGAGAGATCATGACGGGGGTAACGCTATAACTCCGGAGGTAACGCCAATGCGAGGCAAATTTTTCCCATCTAATCCAATGGTAAAAAATTTGCCTCGCAAAAAGCTGTACCTCCGGAGTTGAGTTAGCGTTAACCCCGCCATGATCTCTCCGCTCATTGAGATCGTGATATAGATACTTGTCTATGTGTCTGTTTCAGATCCAGGCTCTTCAGCAAGCCCAACGGATCCAGAGGGAGATAAGTCAGCAGGACAAAACACCTCCGAAGATTTTCTTCACATTCTTCCCAGCAGAAAAGAGCAAGAGGCAGGGACGACGATGATAGATTTTTGTTGATGTTTGGGGGGGGGTTCGCGGAAACGTGAAGTATAAGGGTTGGATACATTTGAGGCCCGGTGATGAATTGAAAAGTCCCTGCGGACACACTCTGATAATTTAGGGTACCCACACTTTTCTTATTGATATGTGGCCATCCCTGCATTTTTTTTCAAGTGCAGATCGCTCATTGTTTTTCCACCACTCGTTGTTTTGCAGTGACAGAATTAATGTCCCATCATATGTATTTTTCCCATTTAGCTGCTGCGTGCGAAGCCTTTTTCCTTTCTTTTTGCTCTCATGCGCAGGCAGTAGAAATAAAAGTGCCAGACTGAAACAAAGCGCACTTTTGCTGGATATTGGTTAGACTATGGAATTCCTGACCACGTGTGGACCGAAGGATTTACTTTCTTACTCGATTAGACAAATTAGGACAATGCTATAGGTTTAAGTTGGGACAAGTCAAGTTATAGGATAGTTTGGGGCAGATTAGGACAGGTTAGGCCCTGCTGAGGTTGGGTTAAGGTTAAGCTTAAATTGGATCAAATGGTCAGAGTGAGTTGAAATGAAGATTCGTCCGGTCCATGTGTGGTCAGTATTCCAAAGTGTTACCGCAGCTTTTAGTAGCACTCGATCTGCGAGACATCATTTGTCGCTCTGCCTCGGTCCATCGTATCTCGTTTCATGCATGGCAAGATGTTTTTCAGCGTCTGAGAAGTTCCGACATGTTCCAATGTCATTTGAGAAGGTTTTTTAAGTTGTTTCAAGTTTCATCTTGGACTCATGAAAAAGTTGACAGACATTTGAAAAAGAAAGTGTTTTCAGTTTTCTAGTATAGATTCTTTATTTTCCTAAATAAAACAACTTGGTTTTGTCACACGGTGTTTTCAGCTTCTTGATGATTCATCCCTTAAGGAATTGCCGCAAGCCAAAAATAAATCACGGTGGAAGCAGAAATCTGCCTTTGCTTGGGACGTTCTCCGATGGGACCGGTGACTGGGGCAGAACGAACTGAGGCAGAAGTAGCCTGAGGCAGAATTTTTGCATTTTTGGTGGCTGATTTTTTTAATTTCTCCGGGATAGATTAGGTCAGGTTAGGTTAACTTAAGTTAGGACAGGTGTAAGCTACCACCTCCATGCAAAACCTCCCTTCAAAACTCCCTCCTTTGTCCAATTCTGCCTCAGTCCACTTCTGCATCAGTCCACTTCTGCCTCAGTCCACTTCTGCCTCAGTCCACTTCTGCCTCAGTCCGTTCTGTCCCAGTCCCCCGATCCTCTCCGATACTCCTTCCCAAAATTCTCAACACAGAACCATATGTAGAAGTCCATTCTCATGAGGCGCCATGTCGAATCAGTGGCAACACGACCACAAACCATCATGACATTCGTCTGAGGCGTGAAGTTACTCAAGCCTTGCTAAAATCAGATTGCACCTGCGAATTAGCCGGATCTTTAAATTTTCTCCTACGAAGGTACGAGGACCTTTGGTTGTTGCTTCGTGCTGAAAAGTGCATCAGGGAAATGAATTACCTTGCAAAACCTATTCCTGCAGGGTACATTGGGAGTTATTTCCAGCGATTTTTTTCCTTTTTGCACCGCTCTCGAGAAAACTGTGAGTTTAAGGGAAACTCGCGTCTTAAAATTCGGAATAATTTTTCGTTTTGGCCCAAAAGTTCCGAAACCGATTTATAATTCCGATGCGTCTATACGAATACTTGTGAGAGTGTATTTGTGAATTCTTTACGGCGTATTTGTAAGGGTGCATCAGGCTTGTAGCGGGAAAATCATTAATGGATCAATTTGAGAAGGTGGGCACAATTTTGAAGAGTGCCATGCATGACGACCTGCATCAACCTTCAACATCACACACAGTTCTTCCGAAACCCAGGCGCATACGAAATTCATAGGCGCTTTGTTCTGATGTTGATGGGGCCATGCAAACCTTTCAAGGTTGAATTGTTGATTTTACCTGGCTGTATAGTCACAGAAACAATAACGAATCCCTAACAGAGCTAATTGGGATGTTTTGCAGGTCTTCTTGGAAAAGTTGGCAAACGCAATGATTGACATTTTCATAGATCATCAAGCAACACGTCTGAGACCACGTTAATCCGTCTTGAACGATATGCCGAATTGTGCCGAATGGCCACCGGCGTCAGGTTTCAAAAGATTAGGTCTATCTTTTGGTATTCGCTACCCTATTCTCCAAGAGAAAAGATACACCAGGGAGGTGCAAGCCTCAATAATTTCGCTCTTTGAATTCCAGCTGACATCGAGACAAAACATCGGCATTCTTCTTAAAGAACGCAACCTGCATAGCATGAAAGCAAATGAATTTTGCATATGGATGCAGGGGCTCATTTAACTCTGTTAGGGAGACATTATTGTTTCTCTGACTGCACCTCATCAATCATACTTCATTATCGGAGGCTGCAGCAATGCTTACCTAAAATGCTTGCCAGCAATGCTTACCTAAATGCTTTAGTTGCCAAAATAGCCAATTCGTTGCCGCAGCCCGCAACCACAGACGGGTCGGTTAGGGAAAGCTGGCTAAAACGTGCATTTTCTTCGCATGAACGCGGGCAAATTTACATCTCTCTTGAGGCAAAAGGGTCCAATATTTGATTTCTCGTTTCTGTGTGTTCAATGGCAGTTTGCTGTCAAGGGGCCAAATAAACTCTCGACTCATGTGCGTGGAAACGGCTTGATTCCAGGGGTCAAATCGTCCTGCAACAACGTCGCGGGTGCTGATGGCAGTTTGATTCCAATTGCTGAACTGCCCTCTCTGATGTGTGTGTCACACACCAGTTTGATTCTTGGGATCTGAACAGAGCAATAACGCGGTGAGTGTTACATGTGGCAGTTGGTTTCGAAGTCAATTGAATTGTTTTAAAAAAAATAAAAACAGAATAAATTAAAAATAAATAAAAATAAAAATAAAAATTTACATTTAATTAAAATTTATATTTAATTTTACATTTTAATTACACATTCGCAATTATTCTTTTTTTTAATGCAATTTTTTTTTGAAAATTCTAAAATTATAATTTTCAAAATTTTTTATTATCTTATTGTTTGAAATCAGGTGAAATTGCATTTTTTATTCTGAAAAAAAATTTCAATATTATTACAGTTTACTTTTACAAAATTTTAAATTTACATTTTTGATTAAATTTTGATTCTCTGATGTGAACACACCTTGATTTCAAGGGGCTAATTGCAGCAATGTGATTTTGCGTTTGTATATGTATACAGAGCAATTCTAAATACGCGGGCCATAGGCGAGTTTTTCAGACTTTTGAAAGCACGGCGCAATGTAATTCCCCATTTCGTATGCGCCGCAAAACACATCACATGAAGAATGCATTTAACCGCGCTTACTAGATGGGGAATAACATTGCCCCGTGCTTCAAAAGTCTGACAAAAATCGCCTATGGCCCGCGTATTTTGGATGTCTGAGTATGTATATGTGTTGTATATTGTATACAACCTACATTGTTATACGGAAACCTATATTGTACCTATATTGTACCTATATTGTTATACCTGTACCTATATTGTTATACGGAGCCATTCAGAATAGCCGAGCCATAGGAGAGTTTTCAGACTTTTGAAGGCACGGGGCAATGTAATTCCCCATTTCTCACTCGCCGCAAAACACATTACACGAAGGAATGCATTTAACGGCGTTTACTAGATGGGGAATAACATTGCCCCGTACTTCAAAAGTCTGACAAAAATCTCCTGTGGCCCGAGTATTTAGAATGGCTGTGTATATTGTATATGTGTTGCATAGCAGTCTCTTTCTAAGGGGCTAACAACGCTGACTGCTGAGAGTTCTGTACACAGTGGCAACTTGGTTCTGTTGGGCTGCGCACAGTTCAACATTGATGTGTGTTCGCCGCTGCTTGTTTCCAGGGGCAAAATCCCCCAGGCTTCATGTTCGTATGGTCTCAGGTGTGTGCTGAAACGCAGTTCCATTCTGAGACCACAGGTCTGGCAGTCTAGGTCTAAGGACCTTTCAACACACTTCATGGTATTTGCTCATTACAATTCGATTCTGAGGTTGCGCAAACGTAACCATCGCATATGTGTTTTCCTTACACACTCTCAAAAGTCTTCGAACATATAGGAGTTCATTAGATTTACTCAGGCGCCTTGTGGTATCAATCGCGTGTGCGCCGCAAAACATCATAACACTCGTGTGAGGCGTGAAGTTGAAATTCTCGCCCTGTTGAAATTAGAAGCCTGGCCAGGGCTTGTAGAGGAGGCCTGTAGAGGAGGCTTGTATATACTGTAAGGCATATAAGCAGTGCACATGCTTGACCTCTGGTCGTCCACCTTTTGCCAATGAGAGAGCTCGGGTCGTTTGTTTTTCGTTATCTTTTTCAATTCAATTGCTTTCCTGACTGCTGGCTGCTCGAGTTTTCAAGGTTGCGCCAACAGCACCCAGCCTCATACTGGGTTGTCCAGTTTTTTTCTAGCAGAGACGTCCACTGCGGGGTTCTGCTGGCCATAAACACTGCAGGAGGTGGGTGGTAGCTTACGGGCTTGGTATTAGCGGAGGCATGGGCACTCTCAGGAAAGCAGGGCCGGAAAGTAACGCCGCAAGGGAGTCGTCAATGCGTTTCTTCCGACTTTCGGAACAACATATTCACTCAAGAGGTTGTTCGGTTGCCACCTTTTTGCGCAATTTTGAATACGCCCAATAAAAAGAGCGCACCCTGCACCGCACCTGCAATGATCGCATTCCAGCAGCCGAAATGGAATAATGGCAAAGTTCGCAAAACAAAATACGCTGATAAATTGCGCAATCAAACATGCAGCATGTGCACGATATAAAAAAGGAACTGTATAGAGGAGGCTTGTAGAGGCCTGTAGAGGAGGCTCTCATCTACAGGCCCTGGCCTGGCCTTCAAAATATCGCCTATGTTCGCGGACTATTGATAAGCTCCGCATAGCAGCTCAATTCTGAGAGTCAAAATTCCATTGAAGAACAGAAAGCGTGGTTTTTGAGGAACACCCAGCCGAGTTTAAAGAATTCAGGCGCCTGAAATTCGCCTTAATGTCCGAAGCATTTACGCAGTTTTGACGTTCGATTGCTGGCCTATATCCGGGAATCAGGTCAACAGGTGGCTTAGTTCGCAGAAGTTAAAGCCACTAAAACGGCAAGCCACATTCTGTGAAGAATCGCTTGGTTCTCTATTCCTATTGCGTATCCTTGACAACATCAGCGAACTTAGTCGAGTAATAAGAGAATCAATTGCTGCAAATTTGCAACCCGATTGACATGTTTGACCCATTTTTACGAATAAAATCTCCGTTGAATCGATAATCAATTTCCTCGACAATGAAATGCACTGGGTGGTGCAAATTATTGTGCTGGTTTTGTGAATCTTGAAATGAATGCAGCAGTGCGTTGTAGGAGCTGAAACACGAAGGACACGGCAATCAATTGTACACCTTTTGTGCAAATTTCGACTGCGAGCCGAAGTTGAAATGAGATCGGCATAGTAAAATGGCACACAGCAGCGAATCCATTTAGTGCGTATAAATGAATATCCTGGGATTTAAAAACAAAGGTTAAAGAATTTCAATTTCATTTTTCTGCTTTAATGAAAATTAAAGCAGAAAATTACTTTTTTAATTTAATAAAAATTATAGGAAAAATGAAATTCTTTAAACTTCTTAAACATTTTTCACGAAGATATGTGTGGATGGATGACCCTTCATGGTGATGTGTGGATGAATGACCCTTCATGATGATATATGTGGATGGATGATCTTTCACGAAGATATGTGAGGATGGAGGACCCTTCATGATGACAAACATGTGTGGATGGATGACCCTTCATGATGACAGATACGATGTTTCTGACGTTCCTTCTGAAAAAAACTGGCCCTAATATAAAGACCATCAACTATTTTGCGACTTTTTAATTTAAAAAAAAAATTATAAAAACTCAGATGGATTTTCATTCAAGAAATGCCAGCTGTTGAACCGATATTCAAAAATAAAAAAAATATTGGACACAATTGCACTTTTTGTGCTCTTTTTATTTTGAAAACAGAAAAGTGAGCTTGCATGATTGGATGCATGTGACATATCGCGGACTTCACTGCTCCCGAAAAATGTGCCCTCATGAGAGATCTGAATTCCCAACCACAAACCGTCTGAACGCACAAAACGCCTGAAATTTTTTGCAAAAATGTTTTGCTCCAAAATAAAAATAAATTATCCTCCCGAGTACGTGTTGCGCAGCCCTCAACGTAGGACCGATAATGGGCTCCATTTCGTGCCTCCCCTGATCAAGCTGAACATTCACTATAACTCTTATTTTCCCAGAACGATAAGAGATTGGAATTCACTTCACCCAGATTCACCAACAATTATTAATTCACTGCGTTTTTTGGCCCGTTCCCACCCTTGACAAGAATCTACAGTTGCATTTTGTTCATTGATTTCAGTGGAATAAACTTGTGATTGTATTTAGCGTTCGCCGTTCTTTCATCGTTTGTTTACCATTGTTTCATCATTCTTTCTCGTTCATATCATTCTTTTATCGTTTGTTTATCATTGTTTCATGTTCTCTGTGTGTTTTAATCTGTTGACATGGATGCAGAGCTCCTGTTTTGCCTACCATCTACCAAATAGTTTTGTAGATGTTGTGTTATAATAAATAAATAAAATAAATAAATAAATAAACCGTCGTCCGTCAATGCCCAGCAAATGAAAGTCTCGCAACACACCTATGGGCAAACGAAATTCCCCAGAGGTCGCCAGGAATTTCGGTTAAGCATACATTTCGTATACAGGCTCAGTCTATGGCCAATCTTATTTACTATATGCACAATCGCATATTGAATGAGAAAATTGACAATAGAATGCAGCAGTTGTTGCTCCGGTGTGTGTTGCGAATACAATTAAAAATGCCAAAATTGAACAATTGAAGCTGACAAATGACTTCAACTCGTTGGCTTGCACAAACTCCGTTCTGATGAGCGGGTCACCTAATAAACAAAGCGTTGGCATGCTGTTGTACGGGGTGTCTACAAAGAATCCGTGGCCGTGCAGTAAGACAGTGTGTTTTTTGAGCAACAATTTCGAGAACATTGGTAGGCACCACATGCCATGCGTGAAGTGCAAAGTCAGAGGACATGGTATGCGGGTTCCCTTTCGGTCAAAGCAAACAAAGCCTCATCCAGGACGAATGGAGCAAGCACTGGTGTCCGTTTTCAGCAAAGCCGCGTCTCAACAAAATGATTTTCCTCATTCGAAAAACAGATGAACTAAGAACAGCGCTGCCATCTATCGAAACAACACTGAACTAACGGAGATGACTCACTTCTTATTCTAAGCGTCCTGCCTAATCTTTCCCGCACCATCCCTCAACGTCTATTGGGTGTTGTCAACCCATTGTTTCTGTCCGCCAATCACTTGTTGGCAACCGACCTCTTGGTCTTGGTGTCCGCTAATGAAGACGCTGCTTTCTCTGCGTGGTTAACATTCCAGCCACGTGTGCCGGTATCCTGGTGGCAACTTCCCACACGTGCAGCGACGCCAACTCGGAAGCATTCGAGCCGCTGTCACACACTTACTGGACACCGTGTACAATTCGAAAACAATGATATGGTGCGGAATCCAGTGTCGTATCGAAGTCGACCCAGTTATGTAACAGCACAACATGCAAAATAGGCAGCAATGGCGTTGCTATCACAATGTCACCTCGGCTGTACAGTTGACAGATCGTTATCCAGAAAAACAAACAATGATAATGTCATTTTTCAAGACAAGGGAATGTGTCACCTGCATCTGTGCCACTGCGGGGTGCAAGTTATTACAATTGCTGTAGAGCTACTGGGTGTTCCACGACAATTGAGCCAAAAATGAGAGATGTTGGCGGTTCCGAAAAACCGTGAGATCCAACCTGCAGAAAAATGTGACAGCTATCCATGGACAGTTGGCAGTGGAAAATTGCAGCTTTCAACCGAAAAAAGTGCTTTTTATTCTTATTTTTGGATTGACGTGGAGATGATTCAGTGGAATTGAGTCCCAGATGGCGACATACTTACGAACAACAAGCGGAAAACTCTTTTTTTGTTTTTTTTTTTAACTGGGAAAGTGCTTATATTCGCATGGTGTGTTTCTGAAATCTCATGTTTTTTCCACTGCGCAACGAACGGCCTGCCGGAAAAACGACGCCGCATAAAAAAGATTCCCGTGATTTTCCCCTCGTTGCACTTGACATTCGTTTTCACGTCGGGAAAATTTGTTTCTCGGATGCAGAATCATTGGATGGATAATGGATAATTTTGGATGGATAATTTTGAATTTAGCATTGTAGGTACCCAGTACTTTAATGTCCTTGCTTGAAAGCCCAAGGACCATTGATGCACTGTTCCTGAAAGGGGAAACCGAAAAATAAGGCGTGAAATCAGAAAGCAAAATCGAAAAATATGTCATTGTGTCCAATGTAAAAAATATGTCATCAGTCAAACAGAAGCGACGCAAACAAACGCACGCTCCTCTCAAGTCTCGATCTTCTTTTTTCAATTCTTCAACTCTTCCGTTTAAAACGGAAATTTAGTCAAACAAGGTAACCGTTTTCAATCTTATTTGAATAATTGATTGCTTGTTAGCCACAGAAGGCTATTACTGTTCGTCTGGCTGGGGCATATGGACGTCGCGAAGCTACCTATATGGTTTCATATTTTTGGACACGACGAATTTTGAATCGTTCATATTTAGGACCTTGGATGTACCTTCAGTGTTCTGGGCTGTTGCCATTGCAGTTAGATGTCCAAACCTGATTGCACTTTTGCAAAGCTTGGATTGAATTGAAATTTTGTTTTTGAAATTTATTTTTGCTTGTCGACAGTTTATGTCTAATATCAATAAATTCCTTTGTTGTTGTATCCATTTTGTAACTCTTCTGCCACCTCGCAGTCGCATTTATAAAAATGTTTTTTATGAATAAAAGAATAAAGAGCAGAGCAAGATCCAATGGATGGAGCTCTCAAAGAATGAGCAAAGAATATGCTATCAACAGATGTATGGAAATTGGGGATTTAAAATTGTTTTTGCGCGCAAGGAATTTCAATCAGAAATCATTCCCCGAGGAAAAGAAAAATTTTTCCACGTTGGTTCTGGGGCATGCATGGAAGATTCCTTATATTTTGAATACCAAAAAATGGTCATGCCGAAAAATGTATGTTGGTCATTGAATAATTCACCCCCACCACCAATCTTGGAGACCAATTTGAAAAGTCATGTATCCTGTACTGATTTTTCTTCTGATGTGCAGCGGAGTCTATTTTAATTTTGAAATAATCTCAGACACACTGCTGCAGCGAGAATATTTTCCTGGTCTCCAAAACGAGCTCCCAAACTCTGCATTTTTCAAGTGAGCACAAAGATACCAGCAATGTGAGGGTCCCAAACGACCGATGTATATTCAAGCTGAGGTGTAAGAAATGTTATATTAGCAATCTCTCTGGCATTTTGCGGACATCCCCAAACATTTAAGTGAATAAAATTGCCATAGCCATATGTTCAATTGTACCTATGTGCAGAAACCGATTTATATCGGCAGTTGGGCCTGAAGCATGAAACTGTAAGAAGGTCGCTCTGAAGCTCGTCATGGCAGTCGGCGAGGGAACAAATTTTTCTGTTTTAAACACAGTCATCAGCGAATAGACGAATGTTGTTGGGCAAAATAGGGGGATGATCGTTGATATAGATTAAAAAAAAAACAAGGAACCAAGAACACTGCCATGTAGCACTCCAGAAGTGGCAGGTAGCAGCTCAGACACAGTTTTCAAAACGTTTACTCCTTGAAAACGATTTGGCAAAAAGCCTGAAACCTATACGAACAAGAAATATCATCGACACCAAGCGCTTTCATCAAGTAGCAAAATCAAGAACTGCGTTGCAGTAGCAGGCCCTGGCATCACTCTGGCCTGATTCACCCAGCTCAGATGACAATTATGAAGAAAGCTGCATCCTAAGACTCGCAAGAGAAACACGATCGAATGCATACAATCATTCATCATTTGCTAAACGCTAGCTGTTCTGAAATAACTTGTTGACAATGAATCTTGCAGCACAGCGCTGAACAAGCTCGAGTACATCAGCATGCGAGTTTAGTCGAACCGTCTACATGTGAGCAATTTCGTTTTAGGAACCCTAATGCAGACTTTGCCTTATCCAATGCCATATTTAGACATGGTCACTCCAGTTCAAGTTTTATGGAATTTTCCGCAAAGGTATTTGACCC
>JASGXE010006829.1:0-20173 GCA_030068105.1 Sinentomon sp. SZTP_YWyxl | reverse complement strand
TTCGCTGACCAGTTTGCCAAGAAGTGAATGGGCCCAAGTGCGGCAGACATTTTTCTCGTCCGGCATCAACCGAGCAACATTGAACGCCATCGAGAAATCAATCTGCATTGTGAGTTACATTTTTTAAATGATACTTTTATTTCTTACAAGATAGGGGAGACCGGGGTAATAGGAATCCGGGGTAATAGCCATCTTCAACAATATCTTCTACAACAACAGTGCTAGGAGGCCGAAACTAATTTTCAAAAAGGACCACTTGATGATGAACTTCCATCAAAATTTTCAGATCATTCTGGCACAGCATCATGAAATTTTGCTCTCCCAACCACAAAAAGTCATTTTCGGAGAACTAGCAAATCACACACCCAGAGACATGAATGACCATCATGTGAGTCCTGTCATGCCAATTCAGACCCCAGCTTTTTTCTGTGTTTGAAAAGTGTTGTTATTGATTTTCTCACAAGGATAGTGATGGATTTTTGGCCATTGTCCTGTGCTCCTGGAGATTCTTATTACCCCTTTTCAATAGGCCTGGGGTAATAAGAATCCTTGGTTTGGGGTAATTGGAATCTCGGGATTCCTATTACCAACCACAGAATCCGTTTAGCTTTTTTCGCTGGCCTTGTTGTCCTAGAAAGAACAATCACGGTTGGTTTGGAAAATTCCCGTGAAATGCATCTTTTGTGGCCCCTGCTTTGGCCTTTTCTCTGCCTTCGAAAGCAGTCGAACCCTCTATCGGATACATGGAACCACAGAAAAAACAGGCTGCAGCTCTTAAAAAATAGGTCTTGGGGGATCGAAAATGCAGGTCCTTCTCAGAAACAGTGTCACATATGATTAAGAATTGATTGGTGATCATCAGAACTAAACAGGAGGTGAGAAAACACTTTTGGATGAAATCATTTTTGCCGCATTTTCCGAAAGTGCTTGCTGTGAAACTTCTATGGTTGATAGCTTTTTTATTTTCTGCCCGATACGGCTCAAATTTTAAGGGTAAAAAAAGCAATATGGGACTGCTTCTTAATGCCCCGGTAGTCATGGGGAGGTTCACCATTTCAAGTGTTGACCGCATTTCCTTATTACCCCAGACGGGGTAATAAGGAAAAGTCGATAGGGGGTAATAAGAATCAGCAAATTGCAAGCAAACCAGTAGTCAAAACAAGTTGGAAATCAGCATGCAGTACAGCAAGTGAACTAGGATTTTGCCTGCAAAAGGAATTTGAGACAGCTTCAACAGTTTTCCTGCTATAACCAGAGAAAAGTCAACTTTCATTTTCGTTATCCTTATTACCCCGGTCTCCCCTACTGAACTTATTTTTCTTCTTTTTTAATTAAACTTTTGAGTTTTGACATCACTTTTCAATTTTGCTCCTTTCTTTGTGCCTAACAATGGAGGTTGTTCACCCAATTCAATTCGGGCTCACTGGATGACGAACTGGTGATGCGATCAGAACTTCACTGCTTCTGGGGTTCCTGAAGTCTTTGGAATTGTTTCTGGGGGTCTTGAAATTTTTGGCACTCATTCTGGCATCCTACAATTTGTGGCACGCTTACATGAGTTCTTGAAATTCTGGCACTCTTTCTGGGGCCCAAAATTTTTGGGCAATCTTTCCAGATTTCTTGAAATTTCTGCCACTGTTTCTGGGGTTCTTGAAATTTCTGCAATTCTTGAAATTTCTGGCACTCTTTTGGAGTTCTTGAAATTCTGGCATTCTTTCTGGGGTTCCAAAATTTGCACTCTTTCAGGATTCTTGACATTCTAGCACTCCTTATTGGGTCCCAAAATTTTTGGCACTCTTTCTGAGTTCTTGAAATTCTGGCACTCATTCTGGGATCCCAAAATTTCGGGCACTCTTTCCAGGTTTGTTGAAATTCTGGCTCCTTTCTTGCATCCTAAAATTTCTGGCACTGTTTTTGGAGTTCTTAAAATTTCTACAATTCTTGAAATTTCTGGCACTCATTCTGGGGTCCGAAAATTTCTGGTAGGTACTCTCTCTGGGGTCATAAAATTTTTGGCACTATATCTGGAGTTCTGGAAATTCTGGCACTCTTTCTGGGGTCCAAAATTTTTGGGCAATCTTTCCAGAGTTCTTGAAATTTCTGCCACTGTTTCTGGGGTTCTTGAAATTTCTGCAATTCTTGAAATTTCTGGCACTCTTTTGGAGTTCTTGAAATTCTGGCATTCTTTCTGGGGTTCCAAAATTTGCACTCTTTCAGGATTCTTGACATTCTAGCACTCCTTATTGGGTCCCAAAATTTTTGGCACTCTTTCTGAGTTCTTGAAATTCTGGCACTCATTCTGGGATCCCAAAATTTCGGGCACTCTTTCCAGGTTTGTTGAAATTCTGGCTCCTTTCTTGCATCCTAAAATTTCTGGCACTGTTTTTGGCGTTCTTAAAATTTCTACAATTCTTGAAATTTCTGGCACTCATTCTGGGGTCCGAAAATTTCTGGTAGGTACTCTCTCTGGGGTCATAAAATTTTTGGCACTATATCTGGAGTTCTGGAAATTCTGGCACTCTTTCTGGGGTCCAAAATTTTTGGGCAATCTTTCCAGAGTTCTTGAAATTTCTGCCACTGTTTCTGGGGTTCTTGAAATTTCTGCAATTCTTGAAATTTCTGGCACTCTTTTGGAGTTCTTGAAATTCTGGCATTCTTTCTGGGGTTCCAAAATTTGCACTCTTTCAGGATTCTTGACATTCTAGCACTCCTTATTGGGTCCCAAAATTTTTGGCACTCTTTCTGAGTTCTTGAAATTCTGGCACTCATTCTGGGATCCCAAAATTTCGGGCACTCTTTCCAGGTTTGTTGAAATTCTGGCTCCTTTCTTGCATCCTAAAATTTCTGGCACTGTTTTTGGAGTTCTTAAAATTTCTACAATTCTTGAAATTTCTGGCACTCATTCTGGGGTCCGAAAATTTCTGGTAGGTACTCTCTCTGGGGTCATAAAATTTTTGGCACTATATCTGGAGTTCTGGAAATTCTGGAAATCTTTCTGGGGTCGTAAAATTTCTGATACAGTTTCGAGAAGAGTTCTTGAAATTTCTGGCACTGCATCAGGGGTCCTGAAATTTCTGTCAACATCGTGATAAAGTGACATTTTTTGATTGGATAAAGTGATATTTTTTGATTCCTCTGTTTCAGGTTGTCCTTGCTGAAGAGAAAATCGACGATGTCAGTCAAAAGGGTAAATTCCTTCTGCACGGTGACACACGGTCGATTTGGTTTGATAAATGTGTCAACTTCTTGTTCTTCCCCGACGGACACTGCGGGATGAACGTGGAACACACAGCGGCAGATGCTCCCGCAATGGGAGTTGTGTGGGAACATGCCCTTTCTACTGAGTAAGATAGTTGTTTCTTTAGATCAGATGAATTATGCCCAATGCTGAGTTATATGATATTTTATGGCTCCACACCTGGGTATGTACTTTTTCCCCCTTTTCTGCTTGTCATGGGCTTCTGCATGGAAGTGGAGATCCAGCATAACCCACTGCATCACTCTCTGGTGGAAATGGTTTCTCCACTTGTTTTGTCCTTTATTGAGAATTTTAAATGGAATATTGTGGCAGAGAAATAAAAATTTTTCTCATTATTGGACGAAGGTACCTACCACTCTAAAGCTGGTCGTGCTGACATTATCATTCATGTGTAAAGGCCCTCTCATTTTTACTTGTCAAGTTAAACCATCAGTCCGACTGATCAGTTAAAACCAACGAGGTACAAAAATAGAGGGATCATAGCCGATCTGCTGTTGCAGTTGGGTCGAAGGAACTGGTCTGACAGAATCATTCGGAGTGAGGGCAACGATGTCCGTGCCAAGAATTGCCACCCAGCAGGCCACTTGCCCCTCCGTGATCCATGCTTTTGGCTCACCTTGTGGGAATTTGGCCTCTGGAACATCGATGTGGCATTCAAATGAACCCAAAATTTTCAAGCTTTCGGGGGCTCTGCTCCATCCACCCTTGAAATCCAAGAACTCCACCCAAGAACTCGTTAACTGGGGAGCTTCGTCCCAGTGCCCATTTACTGGGGGCTTCCAAACCACTCGCCGACTGGGCTTAACCAGAACCTTTGTGTGAGAAAAGTCCCCACATACCTTCAAAAACCTGAAATGGCCCCCTGTTTTCCATGGTGGCGGTGGAATTAATGTTGGTATCCACACAAATGTGTTTTTCCCATGGTAACCCGTAACCCAAAAATACTATATTCGCCGAATGTCGACCGATTTGAATGAAATTTTGCAGGCAATTAGGTGTCAGAAAAACAAGTTTTTCAAGCCAACCCCCACCTCTCTAGCTCTCTCCAGTGCTAAGATATTACGCTTTGAAGTTTGCATTTGTAGCGCTAGGCTATTTAATAGATCTCAGAAGCCTGTGGTCCAAATGAGTTGAAATTTGGTGTGGAACTGCAGGAAGGGCCAGGGACAAAAGTGAACTAGAATGGTCAAATTCCTGAACTTGGAAGTAGTTTTTCTAGATGCATAATGTCTAGCGATGCCAAAAAAGCGTAAAACTGATAGCTATAAATGATCTAACTTGGCTAAAAATAGTCATACAATGATCATTCTAGTTCAGATTTGTTGCCCAAGTGTCAACACTTGGGCAACAAATCTGGTGAAAATTTTACCACAATCGGACCACAAACAGCTGAGATCTATTCAAAAGTAACCGGAAAAACATGGTTTCGAGATACGCGCGATTTAAAATAGGAGCGAAAAATAACTTCAAATGTTGTTTCAAAGTACGCAGCCTTCGGAGTACGCGCTGTCAGCGCATACTCCGAAGGCTGCTGGAAAGCCATTTATGGACGGATTTTGATGAAACAAAGACCAAAATTTGCAGAAAGAAACAGACTACATGATGGGTCAAAAAAATTAAAAACTCAAATTTTGTCATTTTTGGCATTTTCCAGGGATACGGGTTACCTTAACTGTTGCCTCCGAAACTTTTTTTCTTTCTTTTTATTCTTATGCAGGCGGTAGAAATTAAAGCGCCAGATTTCACAAAGCGTTCCAGAGGTGTGAGACTTTGACCTCGATTACAAAAGAGGATCTTTAATTTCTGCAGCATAGAATTTTTGCCAGAATCTCAACGGCTGCAATTTTTTACATTTTATGAGTACATTAATTCCGCCGCCGCTCTACATTTCATTTCCATGAGTGATACTGATACCATACTTCTGATGAAATTCGAAGGTCTGCTTTTGTTTTGCCTTTGAAATTCCTTCCTTTTTGACGTGTCCGTTTTTTTGCTTTTGAAACATGCCATTATTGTTCCATTTTTTCTGCAGGGTGATGCAAAGGATATATGATAGTTACGGCAAGTGTGAGCCTCCATTTCCAAGTTATAACTCACCAATGAAATCAGTTGTACAGAACGAAAAAGTGCTGCCAAAACCATTGAGACTCATTTGGGAAATTTCACCAGGATTAACCGACTTCGTTAAGCTTTCAGTTGTGTCTGCAACAAAGGTTGGTGGGCTAAGTGATTGCATTTTTGTTGATAATGGGCCGCTTCGTTAAGCGTGGGTTGTCATTATTTTTTCCCATTTAAGGGGACCCCCTGTAAATCTGCTCATTTTTAAAAAAAATCACTTTTGCAAATCTGATGGGGCACACTAGCTGGATGTTTCCTCATTCCAAAAAGTCCAAGTTTTTTAAAATCGGCCAACAAATGGCAAAGTTATGCCTTGTTTTAGCCGAGACCTTCCGGCGCACCTTATTCAGTCTGCATTAACTATTTTTTGTGAGTTGACTTAAAAATGCATTTTTCTCGGATACGCGTTTTTCGTCTCAGCACAAAATTCAACTGAATAGATCTCCGAAACGGTTGGAGATGAAAAGGTGAAATTTTAAGGGGTTGTTCCAGGGGTTATTATCTTTGAAAATTTACTAGAACTTTGTTCTATCTCTGATAACTTGGCTGCACCAAGCAATAAACCGCCGAAGGCCATTACGCTTACCTCGCTAAGCTCAATTCGTGACCCTGTAACTCTGCTCAGAAGTGAGATACCAGAAAGTTCAAGTGAATTTTTTTAGGGCACATCATATAGAAACCACATGCAAAGTTTCAATGCCCTGGCTTAATATTTGCCCACAAGCTATAAACTTTTAGCGAGAGCACTTTTTTGGAGGTTATGCCCCCATAACCTCCAAACTAGGGGACTTGGAACAAATCGGTACGGTTGATCAAATTTTCCAGAAAGTACAGCTTCGTTTCAGTCTGTCCCCCTCACACTTCATCAGTTGCCACATGAGAGGGAGCCCAATGGTTGTTGCAAGACGAGGACACAATTCCAGGGGCCGGATCAAAAAAAAAAAAAAAATACCTATCAGGAAATCACAATTGAAAAAGTTTTGCATTTTGCACAATTCCATGGGAATCACAACACCTAAAACTAATCAACATACAACAACTACGGGATTCATGATTGGATTCATTCCAAACAACTCAATGCCTGACAAAGCTACCCTCTGTTTTTGTTATAATGAACTTGAGCCACGCTTGTCAAAAGTCGCCGCCATTGCAATTCGCCGAGTGATGACTCACCACCACGACAATTCGGTGTGCTGGCGGGACAAATAACGATACATCTTGTATTTTTTCATCTTTGCAAATAAAAAATCCGATACTCATTCCAAGTAACCAAACAGCCTCCTATTATTGCTTTCTTGCTAGTGATCACATTGTTTCGCTTTTGTACTGCTATTTGACATTTTTGCTAGGATAACGAAATTTTTATTTCGTTTACTAATTAATTCATTTTTCATTTTCCTGTGATCTATGACTTACAGGAATGAATTCCTGACATTTTAGCAAAACATCATCATGGAAACTGTCAAAAAATTGGAAAAGTTGGATAAATCAAACCACAGAAAAAGCTAAAATGCACTCAAACGACCGCCAAAGGGAGAAAGCGAGGTGAAGCAATCGAGCCACAAAATAGTGGAAAAACCGTGAGAAATGACAGGAAAACAGCAAAAATATACACAAAAATAATTTGTTACGCGAGGAACGTGAAAAACTGGCTGAATCTTGCGGGAAAACCTGCAATCTGGCAACAATGTGCATATTTCCGACTTTATGGGAGTCTGAACAGTCAGACTCTTCCAAAGATTAGTTCCCATTGGATTATGAAAGAACACCAATAGAATTTTCGACTGTCAATGATTACAAATGAGATTGTTGTTCTCATAGAAGCCAACGTCTGGCTCATTAAACTAGACCAGCAATCAATTTCCAAAATATAAATTGAAGAAACCTGTTCTAAAACTACAGAACAAACTTAAAAAACACAGAAAACGATGCAAAGTTCATATGATGCATCACAAAAAGTGACCAAATCACAAACTCACGTTCCAGTGACATGTGGCGCCATCACATCAATATAATTTTAAATTGAAGACAAAAGTATACGTAAGTGTCTCAGAAACATTTTGCTCATTGAGCCGTCATGTCTAGGACACATTGTTAAACTTCTCCGTCCTGAGACATGGTGGCCAGCTTCATTCATGAGGCAATGTGTTCATGACTGCATGGGTTGTTGGTTGTGGCGTGCTAATTCTACCTTGCACCTGCTGCTCTGCAGACTACGTACCAGTCAGCAGATTATACAGGTTAGCCCAAAAGTCTTTGGCCATAGGAAAAATGGAAATTTGCAGTTTTTATCAATTTTTGTGATCTGAAACTTTTTCTTTCTCTAACCACGGATGTCAAGACTTAATCGGAACAACATGTGCATATTCAGGGATGCCCAAAGACTTCGGCCATATCACAAAATTAAATTGGCTGTTTTTATCAATTTCTCGTGATTTGTGACTTTTTCTAGCTCCCTCCACGGATTTCACCACTTTATTCGATGCAAAAATTTCCGATTAAGGTCTTGGCATCCGCGGCTAGAGCTAGAAAGAGTTTCAGATCACAAAATGATAAAACAGCAAATTTGCATTTTTCCTATGGCCAAAGACTTTTGGGCTGCCCTGCATACCAGTCAGCCAATAGTGGGTCCACTCATCCATCGAGGATGGGCATTGCACAATAGGTGCACCGCAAAAAGCATGGGATCTGGGGTAGAGACCCTGAAAGAGAGTCTGGGGAAGACTACCGCAAATTAAAAAGAATTTTTGTGGTTGATTTGGTGAGTGCAAAATTGTGGTTGCCCCATAAAAAATTCGCAAAAAAGGATGAATTTTCAAGTGAGGGATTGACTGCACAGAGCACCACCTCCACTCTCTCTGTTCGCTCAGCTCACAGTCGGTGATTCATTCCACTCGCTATCAATGTGGCAAAAAGGGCGATTGAGATTTTAGGGGCATTTTGCTAAAGAGCTAACACATTAAGGAGTTTGCCCTTTTGACAAATTATTATTTATTATTATTATTATTAAAAAGCAATACTGCCACGAAATGTTATGGTGACAGATCAAGTCGATTGGGTAAAAACACATATTCAACAAAGACACAAGCCAAAACTCGATAGCAGCGGGGGAAAAAAAAGTTAAAGCACACTAGGTGCGCAATTACACATTTTTCTCGCACTCTTTTCTCCAAGATTCACATTGGTTGCTGTAGTTATCCAAAAGGGTGAACCTCTTAACATGTTTGTCCTTTTAAATATGACCCAAACATGTTGACACCCTTTTTGCATATTGTTAGCGCACTTGTAACTTTCTTTCTTGACCAGAACAATGACGATTTGGATTTGGAGATCCGTGATCATGACCAATGGGCCAAAGGTTTGATGAAAAAATGGAAGCTGAGTCCAGATGCATTTGTACAGGCATCTCTGCAATTGGCTTACTATTACGACACCAAAACCTTTGCTCAAACCTACGAGGCATCAACTACAAGACTCTACAGAGACGGTAGAACGGAAACTGTCCGATCGTGTACAAAGGAATCGTGCAACTTCGTAAGGTGAGACGTTGATATCATGGTGGGGGTTATGCAGAAGGTGGGATTTTTTTATTCTGGAACGCACTGCCGAAATTAAGCATGCTGCCAAATGGTCTCTTTGAGATGGCTACTAGACTGTCTGTCCGCAGTAGGACCTGATTACTTTCGCAGTTCAGTCCAGTTCCAATTTTGAAGTTAAACCTTTTCCCGGATGCAGGTCTGCCACTCATTAGGTGATCGGTCAGAGTGTATAAAGATGTTAGTTACCTGATCTTTCTATTGGAATGTGTTACTTACCTGTTTTTTCTATTGGAATGTGTTACTTACCTGTTTTTTTTTTCCATTCAAATGCATTAGGTAACTGATTTTTCCACAAAAATGAGTTACGTTACATGATTTTTTTTTTCATTTAAAATTAGTTAGTTACCTGATTTTTCTATTAAAATGAGTAAGTTACCTGATTTTTTCAATCCAAATGCATAAGGTAACTGATTTTTCCACTGAGATGAGTTAGTTACTTGATTTTTTTTCATTTAAAATGAATTAGTTACCTATTTTTCCATTCAAATGAGCAAGACACCTGATTTTTTCAATTCAAAGATGATAATTACCTGATTTTTCCATTGAAATCATTTAGTTACCTAGTTTTTCTATTCAAATGAGTTAGTTACCTTATGCCTGATTCTTCCATTCGGTTGAGTAAGTTATCTGATTTTTCCATTCAAATGAGTCAGTTACCTGATGCCTGATCCTTCCATTCAAATGAGTCAGTTACCTGATTTTTCCATTCAAATGAGTTACCTGATGCCTGTTTTTTCCATTCAAATGAGTTAGTTACCTGATTTTTCCATTGACATGACTTATTACCTCATATTTTTTCCATTGAAATGAGTTAGACCTGATTTTCCATTCATATGAGTTAGTTACCTGATTTTCCATTCATATGAGTTGGTTACCTGATTTCTTCCATTAAAATGAGTTAGTTACCTGATTTCTTCCATTCGAATAGTTAGTTACCTGATTTTTCCATTCCAGACTCATGGTCAGTGATAGTGCAACGAACGCTGAGAGGATAAGTGCTTTGAGAGTTGCTTGTGATCATCATCAACTCCTCTACAGGGATGCTATGAACGGCAAAGGGATTGACAGGCATCTGTTTGGATTGTACGTCTGCTGTCGGGGATTGGGCTATTCGAGCGATTTCCTGACAAATGTGATAACGCGTCCGTGGACGCTTTCAACGAGTCAACAGCCACAACAACAGAGGTTGAACGTCCCAAGTCTAGAGCCGTACAGGGACAAGGTAAGAGTGATTTTGCACGTTTTTTTACCGGTGTAATTTTATTCGTTTCAGACTTTTTTTTTTTTAATTTTTCCGAGAATGTTTTGTGAGATGATTGAACAATTTCAGCACGTGCACCACGAACGCCAGAATCACAAGGAAAAGACATAATAAAGCCGGTTTTCTTTCGTAACTTACAAGAATAAATTTGCTACGTTTCAGCCCCGCACACGTGGACCTTTCTCAAGCGGTGTTGGTATCACACAGTGTGATACCAACACCGCTTGAGAAAGGTCCACGTGCGTGGGACCGAAACGTAGCAAATTTATTCTTGTAAGTTACGAACGAAAACTAGCTTTATTATGTCTTTTCCTTGAGATGATTGAATTGTTGTTCGCTGAAGTGTCTTCAGGTTCTTTGAGTTGATTCCTTTTGAAGTGCTCCCAGCAAATGTTTTTTGATTGCTTGGATTCAGCGAGTGGCTCTTTGCATTTTTTTCATTGGTCGAAATTACGGTCGCTTTCGCCTCCAATTGGCTATCGGAAACAGTCCATCGACAAAGAAAAATTGCATGGTTGCTACCAACCTGGAAAACCTGGAATACTCGGGGAATTTTTTTGCAACCTGGAAAACCTGGAAATCTCAGGGTTTTTGGAAAAAACCCTGGAAAATAGAAAATTTCCAAAAATTTCCATTTTTTAGATTACATTTTTTTTTAATTTCCATTTATGACACCTGAGGAACATACTTGTCTTGCCATTTTTGTCTTCATCATCCCATTTTTGTCTTGACCCATTCGACCAATTCTCTTGCCACCATGTCTTATATTTCTTCAACAACCCATTCTTGATCTTGAACCCATAATCAACCCTGGAAAAAACTTAGAATCCTCCTGGAAAACCTGATAAAACTCAGGGAATTCCAATTTTTCAAAACAGTAGTAACCATGAATTGGAACTGTGGTAAAATTCACCACGGGTGGGTAGAAGTACGGACTATTCCAAATTGAAATGTCTGAGGACTCAGGAACACAAGCTGTTGAAGAGAGTGTGTTGAATATTTGGCAAAAGTTTGGCAAGAAGCTTGTAGTACACACAGAAAATTAGTTGTTGCATATAAATAACGAAATAAACGAATTTAAAAAAAAAATGAACGATTCAGCAGCAAAAAATCAAAGTTGTGTCTGCACTAACTTCTTGATAATATTGTGCTTTTTTCTGCAGGTGTGTCCAGGAGGTGGCTTTGGTCCAGTTTCGGATGCCGGCTACGGGGTGTCATACATGATTCCAATGGATTCCAAGATGTTCTTTCATGTTTCTTCAAAGAATTCTTGTCCGTCTACAAGCTCAAAGAGATTCATGGATTTGATCTTCAAAGCCTTGGATGACATCAAGCGGATGTTTGAGGAGCCAGCAACAGATTCTGTTGACGCTGTTGACAAACCAACACCAAACAATGTTTCACCTCAGAAAGTGGAAGTAAACGGAAATCATGTTGCGTTTCGTGAAAAATATGAATGATATTTTCCCCCCCACCCCCGATAGTTAGCCCCTACATGAATCCTATTGTACAGTGTTCCAACAATTATTGTCGTCTTAAAAATTCTTGCCTAAGATCGATCAGTCTGCCTGGCTTGTTTCGATTTTCCTTTTCTTTTCATGATATCGAGTGATTGGATGCCTCCTGTGATATTTTTTTCTTTGTTGTGGAATCTGCAAGCCGACACTAATGCCACTAATAGGTGTCTTCAATGCATCTTGTATTTAAATCCTTTTTCGAAGCTCATTATTTTCACACATGAGTGGTAAGTAGCAGTGCTCGAGGTGTTGTGAAAAAGTGCAGGAATGCTGCAAGCAAACAATGGGGCACTTAGACGATAATTTAAGAAATGTTCTTATCCTGAGGGCAGTGGAAACATCGAGTTCCCTGGCAAGGAAGGACTGGACGATCCAGGCAAATTTCTCCGATTTTTTGTCCTGGTTTGAACATGGGGAATCGGATAACTTTTGTTCGAGTCCGCTCTAGACACTTGGCAAAGGAGATGTGAGGCCCTAAAAGCAAATCTGTGCCACAGGGAACCATTTACATACAAAATAGCTGATCTTTCTGGGTTGGACAAGGTCGTGCTGTAGGGTTTTGGAGGGTGGCGTGTCCTGTTGGATCTGCAACTGAGATTCTTTACTTCCATGGATCACTTCCTGCCGAATTTGACTACCAACAAATTACTCCATTGCAAAAAATAAAGCAATCATCAGCCACGTTCCTGGAATTGTTTTGGCCAGTGGGGGAATGGGAGAATGTGACTGAAACAAGCTGCCCCAGACGCAAGACTCCAACAAATTCCCATGAGAGCACCCAGTACCACTTAGATGCCACTCTGGGCAGGCCGAGACAAGCTGTCAGGACTTTGTGTGACGCTTCACATGTGTGAATATCCTCTTCTCCTTTACTGAATTACAGGCTTCCTGATGCAGTTATTTTTACTAGCTAGTCACAATGATTTGTAAAAAAACTTGCTATTGCGGACTATTGGTTGCAGTTTAGTATGTAGAATGCATTTCATGTACAGACAGAGAGAAATTATGCACCCATAAACTGTTAGCTTTATCGTTTCTGTGCCTGTACAGTTGATTGGATTTATTTTGGTTGTACTTTTTCCTGCATTTCTGACTTGAAGAGGTGTCCTTGCTCTGCGTATTTTACGAACAAAGTACTTTTTTTTTACAAATTTTGGTTCATTTTAGAGTCCTCGTTTTTAACCCAGGTGGTGATGGTCAAAAATGAAAGAAAACATTTCTCCTCCCACATACAGACACAGAGGCAGGCATGATCATGATTTTAAGTTGATGGCTAAGCATGCATGTCGGAATGTTGGAAAGTTTTCCTTCGTAAATAGAACTGTCAGTGACTGGAATGCCTTAAATGCTGATCTTTTCGGCAATGGGGATGATTTAGCCAAAATGGGTTGAAGAGGAATGTGCTGAATGTGGGCCCTGAGTAACAGCTCATATGGTGTTGATCATGCCTTATTGTTGCTTCTTCCTTGTACCTACAGTTTGTACAATTTTCTCAATGATTATTTATCTTGACAGTTGGTTTGTTATATTATTATTTTTCGCCTTGACAAAGCTTAGCTGCTTGTGTCCTAGGCACTGGACTGTGTCCTAGCAAATTAACTTAAATTAAATTAAATTTAATCGTCATCACTCGTACAAATGGGGGCATTCTTGAAGTGTGCGGGTGACCTTTGTCGAGGCTATCCTAACTTACCTGACCTTCCTCACCACTGTGTGTCAAGCTATTCGTCCTGGTGGGTATCTCCTCACTACTTGTTGTCAACGCACAACTTGGTGTCCGCCATTTGCTTGTTGCAGACCTGCCGGCTATGTTTAGGCAGTCGCCCGTACAAGGCGGAAGAGTTCCAAGATTTGTCTCCACCAGTTTTTTCCGTGACAGCTAATTTAGCATCAAGAGGATATCTAATGTCCTTTGGATATTTCACCAGATCAAAATCCCTGGTGAAACAATAAGATGGAGCTTTATTGGCTGGCATACGAGTGATAACGTCACATTGATCTCGGAGCCTCAAAGCACAATCGTTTATTTATTTATCCGGGGATCATTTTTTGTCTGGGGATTATTTATCTGGTGAAACATCCAAAGTGTATATCAGTATCTTACAATTTCTTCTCCTTGCGAATTTGGGCCTCCAAATTTGGCAACCAATCTGAATTTCTGTAATCTGACTTAAACCAGATCATTCACCCCCGGAGAGAAATCCATTTTTTTTTTGTTTCGGCTTGGAAGATGATTGCCCGCATTGGAACGAAAAGTTTGCCGTCTTTCAAAATGAGCACAATTTGGGATTGAAGCGGGTTTGAGAAGGGTTATTTTCATGCAAAAAAATTTTTTTGGCCGATTTGGATCAATATTTGCACACACCTGGGGTTCATTCCAACTAAGATGCGAAAATTTTACGTCCAAAAATTCAAAATTCATTTCACCTGAAACAGCGATTTTTCATGCTGGCAAACTCTTGAATGGAATATCACAGCTGAAGAACGACACAGGAGGTTTAAGAGTTCGCATACCTCTGCCGTCAAAAAGTGTCCTGCCTTGGCCAGAATGATCAAAATCGGTCTTCTTGCGTTATAACAAAGATTCAATTATATTTTCAATTATGGCAAATTACAAATTCAGCTTTTTGATGCGATGAGTGTAAAAATGTCATTCTGGAGCAAAAGTGACATTTTTATTTGGTGGTCGAACCGGTTCACATTCAACGCTGCAGCAACCGGCTCAAGTACCGGTTGCAATTTTGTGCTGCATGATAAAACCACTTTGTTGCTGGTCCTAAAAATCTAAAACAAAATGGGAACTATTGATTTTTGATGGGGTTATGCACTTTTGTGCATAATCCCAGGTGAAATCCAGGTGTTGTCCCTCCCAGTGTTCAGTGATTTGTGCTCTACACTTGTGCTCCACACTTGCACAAGTGTAGAGCACCGTCCTGCCAGTTTGTCGTTTTAAAAATTTGTTTCATGTTTTACTGTGGAGGCCAAGCGGTGCATACGGTTTCAGCATACAAGGATGCACCTGACATTCTCCGATCAGGCAGATGCACACACCATTCCGAAGCTCTCCGTTCGCTTTTTACCTTTGACTCACCGAGTAGGTAGGTAAAAAATCTGCGGTGCATCATCCGTGTGGAAAGTGTCTTGTAATGTTAATTTGTGCATTCACAGATTAGTTGGTGTGGCGATGATTGGTTGCTGGTGAAAATAGCATTTCCGTGCCGTCTAGCGTACATTTGATAGATGCCAACGCCACCTGGGGCTGGCTCTATGTCCTTGTAACCGAATTGGCCCTGTCTTTCGCCACCGTTACATTTACTCCTATTTTATCTTTCCTTTACTTGTCTCACTCAATTGAACCTGTTTATCTATCTGTTTTGGGTTGATTTTCTTTGGGTTGTTTCCCGAATCATTCTTTATTTTTCTGTTTTTTTTTTAGTGAGTTCGGCTCACCACATTATGAATTTGTAAAGTGCAATTACATTGTCTACATTCTGCTGATGATAAACATATTTCTTACTGCGTTTTTTGCTGATTTTTCTATTTAACGCATTTGTTTTTGTCTTGCTAATCTTGATGCCCATTCACATGTTCAATTTTGCCGCTTTCCTACGAAACTCCATTCCCTGGAGCGGACATTATTTTTTCCAAACTTATTTTTGTTGCCCACCAATGATTGGCAATATCTGCGATTGTCGTGTTCCTCCCAGTTTTTGTCACTCTGTTTGATGCTGTCTTCCCGTTTCCCTATGGCATCTTCTTGCACTTTCAAGACTGTGAAGTAAGGCATGGGCATGATTATCCCTGTCAGATGTCAACATTACTTGTTTTAAAACTCTGTCGAACGAAGCCCAAACTCTACCTAACCCCACAAATATATACAGGGTAGCCCAAAAGTCCCTGGCCATAGGAAAAAAGAAAATTCGTTGTTTTTACCATAGTTTGTGGTCTGAAACTTTTTCTAGCTCCATCCATGGATGTAACCACTCTGTCGGAACAATATGTGCATATGCAGGATAGAGCAAATGTCTTTGGCTACATCAAAATTCAAAGTTGCTGTTTTAGCATATTTTGTTGTTTGGAGCTTTTCCTTGCTCCAACTGCGGAGGTCGCCACTTTTTTCGGGACGAAAAATTTCAGATTAAAGTATTCACATCCGTGGTTGGCGCCGGAGATAGTTTTGATCACAAAATATGATAAAAACTCCAAATTACCATTTTTCCTATGGCCAGGGACTTTTGGGCTACCCTGTATAGAGTATCCCTCGATTCTTCTTTACATATGATTTTACAATGAGAATAATTTAATTTTTTTTTTTCAAAAAAAAAAAAATCACTTAAAAATCTGCGAAGTGGGTCAAGAAACAAGCAAAAAGCACATTGTTGAATATTTGCATTGTTGCGGACAATGGTGCCGGCGCTGTAAAGGGCTACGTAAAATAGAATCAGGGGACGATCTGTTTTTTTTTTTTTTTTTTTTAGTTTTGAAGAAATATGCTGCTTATGGGCTTTGAACTCTCGTCCTCGAAACACGCTTGTTAGGGTATGACATGCTGCTCACCTAGGCACAAAAATGCATTCCCCCAAAGTACCACCTGACTGATGCATAAAATACCTGCAAACCCCTGCACCTCCCTCCGTCCGAGACAACAACCTGCATTCGCCCTCACGCAATAAAATGACTTGCATTCCTTTCAGGCAGAATGACTCTCTGGAGGCGGTAATTCACGCATTCCCCCTCGAGACAGAATGATCTGCATTGCCCCTCCGAGCCAGAATAACCAACATCCCATCCCTCTGGGAAGAAAAATCTGAATTCCGCATTCCCAGACGGAAAAATCTGCACACCTAATGTCGAGATATCATATTAACCCGCACCTCCCTCCGAGACGGAATAACCTGCATTCCCCATTCTCTGACTGAGACATCAAATAACCTGCAGCAATCCCCCCAAGGAATGACTTGCATTCCCCATTCTGAGGCGTCACAATAACCTGCCAGCACCCACGAGATATAATAACCTCCAATCCCCATTCTGAGATATCAGAAAAACCTCCCCAAGAAATACCTGCATTCCCTATTCTTAGACATCAGAATAACCTGCACCCCCACGAAGGAATAACCTGTATTCCCCATTCTCTGACTGAGACATCAAATAACCTGCAGCAATCCCCCCGAGGAATGACTTGCATTCCCCGTTCCGAGGCATCAAAATAACCTGCCAGCACCCACGAGATATAATAACCTCCAATCCCCATTCTGAGATATCAGAAAAACCTCCCCAAGAAATACCTGCATTCCCTATTCTTAGACATCAGAATAACCTGCACCCCCACGAAGGAATAACCTGTATTCCCCATTCCCAGTCAGAATAACCTAATTCCCCTTCCGTCAATGTGCCCAAATTCCCACATGCAGGAATTTTAATTGATCCATTTGACTTCGGTGTCTAACTTTCCATTGATTAACCCTGGGATATTTTTCAAACTTTGTTATTTTAAACATCTTTTCTTGCCTATCCTGATTTAAGGAGGAACTTCGATATTTTTGTTTTTTTTCTCACTGTTTATTTAGTTGTCATATTTTTCCTGCTTCAAGTATTTTATTAATGTTCAGCGCATGGTCTAGATTTGTTTTCTGTTCAGCGCATGGTCTAGATTTGTTTTTTTTTTCATAAAATCCTTTTTGTGAGCAGGGTGCATTTGTTGCTCTATTGTGTTGATTTAGGGTGTTTCAGTAAACGAGGCAGCACAAGAGATTCCGAGTCAGCGAAATTTTACCGAAAGAAGACATAGATTTATGCACATTACTCGAACACAATGTTCTTGCGAACCGCAAGGTGGGTTCAGGAAGGTTCCACAGTGAGCTTGGAATTTATGCTAGAATTAGCAGTATTCAAGAAGACCTTAAACCTTATCTTAACCTTAGCCTTCTAAGTCCATTTAGAAGCAGCAGCAGCATTGTCCATAGATCAGACGCAAGCCATGTGAGTTTTGATAGAGGGACACTCAATCTACCAACGAGGTTGCTGAGGGATAGATTTCATTATGCCGTGCTTATCTATAATGTTTTAGCCTCTCAAGAGCCACCCTATCTATATCAGAAGTTTCAGAATAGTGCCCATCACCACATCACTCGGAACAAAAACAATTTTGTAATTCCCAACCATAGGACTTCATTGTGTGAGGGCTCTTTCTCATATCTTGCACCGAAAATCTGGAATGCAATCCCTCCAAATATCCGTAATTCTGTGAATTTGTTAGAATTTAAGCGAAAGCTTGAAACCTTTTCATCTTTGCAACCTGATGTCCTCATGTTTTGATTGTTTGATGTCAACATGTTGTTTCTGTTTTTGATCAATATTGGTTGAGTGTAAGAGAACACATTGTGTTAACTCCGCAATGTTTATTTGTAAATGAACAAAAGACGTAATAAATAAATAATAAATAAGCGTGTACCATAGGCTTCCATGTCCAGAACGCCACACAGGTTGCTCTGCTCTGCAGGAACTTGTACCTCTGCTGCATGTCTGGTCTTTGTGTCTGGAACAGCAGGATGCCAATGATGGCCCTCAAGTCTTGATGCCACTGCATAAACTATGCATCTGATTTGTGCAGTGCATTCATATGAGCACCAACATAATGTGGTGCTCTGGACTGAAAGAGGTTAAACCCTTCATCATTATAATGCGAACTTTCACCTCCGGTCCGAACCTCGTGGCGCAGTGGTTAGCGCATTCGACTCCCACCCAGATGGACCGAGTTCGATTCCCCGTCGGGCCACGAAATTTTTTGTGGCACAAGTGGTGCATCCTCCCTCGACGAGGCACAGTAAATTAGGTCGTAAAAAGAGAGACTTAGTGGCCAGTCTCTTAGTCCTTCGGATGGGACTTTAAGAAGGACGTCCCGTGTGCAGTATCACACTGCGCACGTTAAAGAACACCTAGCTCCAAGTCCAAGACAGTGGCTTGGCAGGTTACACAACAGAGAAGCCACATCTCACAAGTCACACGTCTACTGCACTGCAGAGCATGACTCTCTCCGGGATATCCTGCGGGTTGGCGTGAGCCGAAAAACTGGTCCGAATCGTTTCAGTTGAATGCAGAGCAGAATTGGGCTACGATTATGGGGCATAGTTCTCCTTGCGAGCCCAAGGTGTGTGCAACAAGGTAAAAGGTCGGACCACCAGCGGAATGGCTATCAGTCCATATGACTCCACGATGATTACCTTTGTCAGGCTGATAATATCCTCATTTTGCCTTGTTTTGGGAAACTGTCTCAGCAGAGTGTATTGGAAACATTGACATTGACACCCCTGCAGGTGTGGTGGACAAATTCCTCTGAGCACAGGATAAACTTGCTGATGTTGCACATGCAGTAACGAAATGCACTCTCCATGCCCACCCATCTTTATCGTCTTAACTTCGCATGATTATAGCAAGGAAACTTTATCATTCTGTGGACGGAAATATTGCTGGATGAAATTGGCTGTGTTGCCACTGTTCACGTGCATTTGCATTCAAACACACTTCGAGATGGGATTTTCAAACACAAAAATGCAAGCTATTTACCTCTGGGCTTGGCTAATGTGCATTGGAAGCAATGAGGCTCGCTTCCAGAGATGAGCGATGATAAAACCGAATTCTGTGCTCTGGATTTTCTTACAAAATTCAAGTTGTGAACTTCTCAGAACCCACCTTGCAATTGGCATGTTGCTCTTGATGCCTTTGAACGATGAGTTTCAATTATGGAGCCTTCGGTTCCTTGATGTACAGTGGGAGAAATATTAATGTACCCACAAACATGGCTTTTCCATTTAACTGTTGCCTCCGTTATCTATGTAGATATTAAAGTGCCACAGTCCAGCAAAGGTTAAAAGTGAGTAACTTTTGTCTACTGTGAAGTTGAGTTTTTTGCAGAGTTGCATTCTTGCCCCCATCTGATTACGTGTGTGTGTGTGTGACTGCGCCGACTGCCCAAGCGCGCAAAAGCCACATGGACTTTGGGGGGACGAGGTATTATCGAACAGCAAGGGTGGCTTGCTTGTGCCCGACGATGCCGCCGGGGGAGGGGTTCGGGGCCCGAAGGGGAAGAAATTTTGAAAAAAATGGAACCTCAATTGACGCCCAGAATGCTCAATTTTTTTAAAAAGAGCAATTTTTCAGGCGCTCCCAGTAAAAATTTGAAATTCGACAAAAATTTTTTTTGGTTTATTGATTTTCATTCATGTGTCCATTTTGAGCATGTCTGCTGCACATGAAAACATCAATGCCACTTCACTCTTTGGAACAATGTAACTTCATAATGCAAAATTCATATTTCTATAGCTCTGTACAGTCGTGTTTCTCCAGCGCCACTGTTGTTGTTTTTCCACATCTTTTTGGACATGTTTCACCGATCCTGTTGAGCACGTTTTTGAATATT
>JASGXE010006828.1:0-20069 GCA_030068105.1 Sinentomon sp. SZTP_YWyxl | reverse complement strand
CCAGTACCAGTGCCGACGGCAGTGGCGTTGTTTGATTTAGCAAAGCCAACTTTGGTCACCTTGTTACTCCTGAAAAAAAAAAAGAAAGAGAAACGAACAATCATACAGAATAATTTGTTGCAAGCAGCACATTCGCAAAATGTGCTCTTAACAGGCACTGTTAGTAATTGCCTGAATTGAGGCCATTTTCTGATCAAATGAGTATATTCGGAGACGATGTTTCGGCCCCTGGTCTGGAGCCTTTTTCAAGTCAAAAGTCCTTTTTTGTTCTCTGCCTCTGGCGTTGTGCGACAAGCGGCAGAGAACAAAAAAGGACTTTTGACTTGAAAAAGGCTCCAGACCAGGGGCCGAAACATCGTCTCCGAATATACTCATTTGATCAGAAAATGGCCTCAATTCAGGTGATTACTAACAGTGTTTGTAAAACGGATTGTGGTGCCAGAAAATATTTGATTCTCTCAACAGGATGTTTCGAGTTGGTTTAACAAAAGCAGATCTTTGTTCATGAAATTTTGTGTGACTAATGACATACGTCACTTGCTGACGTCCTTCAACTGACAAACAGTATTTCCAGATGTCACGGAAGTCTATGCTATGGTTCGTTGACAAATTAATGTTTGCTTGCTATATTTTTAAGCACTGCTAAAAATCAAGAAATTTTCCGTCAAAAATTATTTTAACACGATATTGGAAGGCATTCCCGAAAGAACCTAACACCTGATAAGCGTGAACATTCCACTGTCCCACAGAAGGCAATTTTTCATCTTCAATCTTGGGATTGTTTTCCTGAGGTGATTTCCATCCTTGTGCTACGCCAAGCCAAAAAAATCCTCTAAAAAGTAAAATTACCATTCCTTGGAAACTTATCTGTGAGGCCAGAGCATGAATAAATTAATGTGCAAAATTTAAACCACCTCTGTCCAGGCTGAGCTGAGATCGGTGGCTCACCATAAAAATATTTGAATTATTGGCGGTGTATTCACCTTTGCGGTGTATTCCGTTTGCAAAAGAAAAAAAAATATTGATGATAATAAATAAGCAAATACTCCCAGCCCCTCTTCACTAACTTCAGTCTGTTGGCATAGATGTCAACACAATTCTTCATCTGACTCAACAGATTCGCAATGTTGAATGAGCTCTTTGCTGTTGACCTGTCATCCTCTCCAACATCACCTTCACCAGAGCTCAGTCGTTGACTATTACCACCGCGTAGCAGAATGGAGAGTTCCGGAACAGATTTCAAGGCACGTATCAGGGTTAAAATTGACTGGTACAGAGGAACATGTCGTGCCATATCGAGCACTGAAAGCAAGCGAGGGAATGAAAAGCGCATCATGAAAGCTCCAGGAAATGCAACACAGGTGAAAAGCGACAAGTTGAAAAGAAAATTTTTATGAAGGGGCCTTTGGATGAAAATAATTCCAAATTTGCTCCAGTGGACCGCATGCATTGCATGATGGGCCCATGGTGTCTGCAGCCTGACAGAGACCATTTTCCCTGACTTTTCCAGGTTTTCCAGACGGAGAATTCCAAATATTCCAGACATTTTGGGTACTCGTTGCCTTCCGTCTTCAGCATTATTTTGTTTTTGCCGTTTTCTTTCTTTTTTTTTTCTTTCTTTTTTTTTCTCACAGCTTATAAAATGACTGCCTTTGTCTGCTTTAAAATGACTGCTTGTTTTTTTTTTCGTTTCACCAAAATCATTTGAAAATTCAAATTTCTGTGCATTGTAAAAGGGATGCCATTACGGAACATTCCCGGCATCTCTTCAAGACTTGTTTTTGTCAAATTATTGTTCAAAAATCTCAAATAAAGGTGAATTTCAATTCAATTCAGCATATTAATTTTTTTTCAAACAACCTGGAAACCCAAGGCCCACAACTTGGCTATCGTTTGATGTGCCACGCCCCAAGTGTGGCCTAACAATACAAAGAAGAAAAGATGAAGAAATCCAGTCAAGCTGTATTCTAAAGTAACAGAGAACTTGTAAGAGAAATTTAAATTTCAAAAAAAAAAAAAAAAATCCAGAAAAGTCTGCTGTGAAAGAAACCACTTGACAATCGCAGAGCCAAAGTCCAAATGGCTTTGTTGTCTTATGTTCTGAGGAGGGAAGGACTGACCCACCCATCGAAGTGAAAATACATTAATACGAGAGCAGAGAGGTAGCCAAAAGCAGCAAAAAACAAGTTGGTGATAGTGATTATCTTGATATGATAAACTTGCCAGAATCATTTCTCAAGTAGGAACAGAGCACTTGAACCAAACAAGACTCCTGAAGAAGATCCAACAATTTGATTGTCATGCCACCACCACTGCCAACATCATCTGGTGAGGTCACATCGGATGAGACATGACCACCATCGGTGTTAGTGGCTGCTGGAGACGGATCATGATCGGTAAGAAGATCATTGCTGCTGCTGCTGCCAAAAGAAGCAGATGTCAACAAGCTTCCGTCGTCGTCTGCAGAGGGAGCAAGAAGCACCATTTCGGCCGAGGAAGAGTGTCCGAGATTATTACAATGGCCATTGTCATCATCAGTAAAGTTGACTGGCCATATGAAACTAGACAAAACCTGAGGAAGGAAGATGATATCAGGAGATAAATTACAGCAACAATTTTGAGGACAATACTTTATTACGGTTAACAACCCCTTCATAAATTGAGGCAAAATTTTTCTCTCAGTCCCTCCACTCCCCGTTGGATTTTGGGCTCCATCAAGCACAAATGAACAGATCTCGTATCACTGCTGTGCAGAGACTGAACACAATGATTGGGTGCCAGCTCTTAAATTGTGCGGGCTTCTTCCGACTCTTACGAGTTGGCCGACCTTGGAGGTGCCGGCTGTCCTTTTTCGCTTGGGAGGTGGAAGCCCTGTAAACAGTGGGTTGGAAACTTGGAGATGTGTCTGACGCTAAAATATTACCCTTTCCGGGAATTTCGACGATTTTATCTCCATGGTGCGAGTTGAGTCGACGTTTCGCAGGTGCATCGCACGTCCGTTATCAAGTCTCGTCTTGATAACGGACGTGCGATGCACCCGAAATATCGAACTTCCCGGAAAGGGTGATATTGTAGTGGTGGAAGACCTTGCAATTGACACCCTGGTAAGACATTTTTACCTTTTTTTGCTGACAAAGTGGTCAGGCTTGATGCGCATGCGTGTCCCCTTGTTCTGGGATACTTGTCCTGTTATTGTCCGCTTGAAATAAAAACGGTCCAAGGGAAAGGCCGATTGCAATTTTTGCCTCTTCAAGCCTCAATTGAGTGAAAAATTTCAAAATAAAGATGGTGATCTACTTGGAGGACAGGGTGCACCCGATGAAGTCCAACCCCGATGCTGGGAGTTGCAAGATAGGTTCAAAAAATTTGTTGGATATTCTGAAACTAGCCTGGTTAGGTATGTCAAAATATGAGGATGTCACCCAAAGAAGCCTGGTTAGTCAGCACAAACAACATGAATTTGTCATCAATAACCATACTCTGTTAGATTCTGAACCTGCCATATTTTAGGCAATGACTGGAGCGATTTTTGCAATGAGTCGCTACCTGACCGAATTAGTTCAATGGTACAACACTGTTTGGGGAGGGGGAGTAAATCTAAAAATTTAAAATCCGTATGTCTCAACCAATTCGAGTTCATTTTTGGTGAGCATGTTTGGGGCCAATGCCGACAACACGTGAAAATTTTTGCTTTTAGTTCAGCAGAGCATTTTTTGATATTTCCACCATCATTGACGGCATGTAACCGTTGTATCAAAAAACGTCCGCGAGAATCAAAAGTATCACAGAAGTGTGCAGACAAAATTTCAGGTGTCTGAGATAGGAGAATGTGCAAAATGAGATGAAAAAATGGAACAAAAAGAACAAAAGCATCCAATCCAATAATCCTCACCTTCAAGAAGACTGTCACAAACTCTTCCTCCAATTTCTGTCTCTTGAGCGATTGTTCAACGTCCCACGATTGGACAGTAGTCCCCGTTCCAAATCCAGTTCCCTTTGCCCAATACGACTGCGATTTGTCATCCGTCTTATCCCGTCTGACTTCCCCAGCTCCACCTCCCACCGCATTGTTGTTGCTGATTGGCTGGGGACAACCCACGCTGCTTCCAATCACAGTGCTTGCTTTGGTTGCAGCCATCACCATCTGATGGAACAAAAATGAGTCAAAAAAGAAAATTTAGGATTGCTTCTGTTTTGCAGTGCAAAAGAATTAGAAGGGAAGTAACTTGTGACAAGGTGCTGATATAAAGCACAAGTTCTGGCTCGATGCTTGCTTCACTGCATTCATTTCAATGCCTCTCTGTGCCAGCTGTCACCTGATGGAAACCGCTAAGTTAACCAGATAACACAAACGGCCGAAGGTCTCAATCCGGTTTCGGTGGTCAAGGACAGTGAAACAGGCGGAAGATGGGGGTGGTTCTTCAACAAGATCACCGCCAAGGGTACTTGCACTGAGATCGCCTTGACATTTTTGGCCAACCACCAATATTGTTATACATCTGAAATGCAACAGCAATGGTAAAATGAACGAAGAAGGCAAAAAAAAAACAGTAAAAAACCCAACGATGAAACAGAAGTTGTTGTGAACAAAATGTCCAATAGCAAGCCAACTCTGACCAGTCTTCGGTTAAATGCTGTTAGTAAAACGACAAGACTCAAATTCAAAATCCCAGTTACTTTGCAGACACCCTGTGGTGGCAGCCTGGGCAAGACACTAGCTGGCGCAGCCAGGCTAGTGCATAATGATGGAAAAATTTAAACAAAATTTTTTTATACCAACCTCATGATGTGGACTGGGTAGGGTCAGTTTTGATTCCTGATGCGTAAACAGAGCAAGACTGGCCAGGATGAGATGAAGTGCTCCCGTGTCGTAAGCAGCACATCGCAGTTGAATTCCGGACGGAGTGGTTTTCGAAGTGGAATCGAGCAGACAGGACAGCACTTGGAAGGGAAGGGAGCCCAACGGACAAGTCGGTGGCACTGCGGGTGCCGCCGGTTTTGCACCGGATTGTGGAGGCTGGTGGTGACTGCTGTAGCCACCCAGAGATGGCGTTGGCCCTGTAATAATGTGGTGAAAAGGGGGAAATTGAGTAAACGAGTACCTAAGTTAAGACCATTGACCAATTAACAGGGCATGGCATGAAAGTTAAAAGAATGCATTTTCCCCAAAGGAAAACAACTCTTGAAGCTTTTCAACTGATATGTCTGACACTCCTATTTCAGAGGAGTGCCATACACTCCTCTTCAGACACTCCTCTGTGTGTGACATGAGGGGTGTCTGTCAGACACATCAAATAAAAATCAGGCAACACCTCCATAGCAGATGTTGCCTGCCTGATGTAAGGAGACCTAATCTCCCACACTTCCATTTCATTTATGCAGCTACTGCGAGGCCTGTTCACTGATCTGACATCAATTTGATCTCTGCTACATTTGGGCAAACCAAGAGTACGTACATCAGACATGCAAAAGCCACCTGGACATTGGGGGGGGGACGTGGGACCGCAGAGCAGAAATGATAACATGTTACGTCTCAACAGTGCAACCCGGGAAGAAATTTTAAAAAAATGGAACCTCAAATGGTGCCCAGAAGAATGCCCAATTTGTCAAAAAATGGCCATTTTTCTCACAATTCATGCAGAAATAAGCAGACATCTCACAAACATTTTGAAAACGTACGTGATTCAAAAGAGTGTGATGACCACATAACCTTCAAGCCAAAGAAGAAACTGTGAACACTTGAAGTGTGATTCGATCGGACAAGGACACCTGGGTTGAAGTTTCCCTTACAATCACCCTCGAACGCTCCCGAACGTTTTCCACCCGTGCAAAAAATTGCATTTTGACAAAATTATTGGGAGGGACGAATTCCCTTAGAAGAATATTGGGGGGAACACGTCCCCATCCCCCCGGCTTTTGCACCCCTGGTAAACACGTTTGAACCTGTTTCACTGGACTGAAAACACTAGAGTGCACAAAATCGGAGAAAAGATTCATTCAGCAATTTTGAAATGTACACCTTATTCCATTTGAACCTGATATCAGGTTATGGTTCATACCATGCTCCATTCATGCAGAGTGGAACTCTGATTTTTGTGTGTCCAATTGACAGCTTGTTTTCGCCCCGGATTTTCATATTTGCAGCAGTAAATCTTGATTGCCTCCAAGCATACTTCACAGCATTGTCAGTTTGTATCTTCAAGTTGGATGAGGTGTACGAGGAAGTCAAACAAACTCGGAATAAGTTTATTAAAACTTTTGCCTGTGGAAAAGTACCTACCTGTTTGAAAATTTTCGGTACACTTTTTTATGATTCCACCAATTCTTTTACCAACAATAATCCACAGACCAAGAAGATTCAAAAGGAGCACTAGAGCAGCAAAGAATTATAATCACTACGAAAAAATTAAGAGTCTGTCAGAATCATGATTGCTTTCTGATGCCTCATAAACGTGGAGAGATGCAGCAAGATTTTCATTGATTTGCATTGGGCATTGCACAGGGCATAGGGAAAATGCAAGGCATCGCTTGAGAAACTAAAGTGGCATGAAGCCAGCAAAAAGGCGATAGAGACCAGTTTAAACAAAAGAGGAGGCAGGCATAGGTAGGGCGGTGGAATGACGGTAATTGAATGTGTATCACAGCAGAAGGGACGTTTTGAATCGCAGACAGTGCAAAGGGGGGGGGGGTCAGCAAAAAACAGATTGTGGTGACTTTTGTTGCCATTTCACAAGGCATGCAGTTTTGGAAATCTTCAGATTCTGACAGCTTAACCAATCCTTCATTTTGAAATGACAAAGAAAACCGAAATGTGAAGTGGGTGTCACAAGCCTTTCAGACATCAAAATGCCAGAAGGTTTCAAATTCCTTTCTCAGAATGATCTCCAAACAGTAAAAATCTGCTTTCTTTTTCTCTTCTCTGAGTGCTGACAAGAATCACTGAATCAGTCAGCCTGCCACAGTTCCCAAAGTGGTCAAACTGACCATGCCCCACAAATAATCCAAGAGGTCAAAATGGGGTAATCAATGAAAGCTAACCACTGGCGGTAGTGTTAGTGTCATCCTGTGCAGCACCGACACCCAGCAAGAGCCGTAGCAGGCACTGCGCCCTGGGCATATCTTTCAGCAGTGCCTCCGCATATCCCGGCAGTCTAAGAAAGAGACCAAAAGCTGCCAATGAGTGGGGTGGAATGCTGAGGTTCTGATGCGCAGAAGATACCAGGCCAGACTTAGCAGCAGCAGAAGAGGAAAACTGATGAGGTGTAACTGGTGAGCTGCTACCACTACCTCCCGAGGGTCCATCATCGTAATTGTCCTCCTCCTGGAATTAAGACAGTTGTTGGAATTTTGTTTCAAAGATTTCTGCTCACGGAAAAAAGGTGGAAAAGGAAGGACACGAAACAAAAGGCAACCATCCAAATCAACCAATGTCTGCTCGAGGCTCGCTCAATCGTAGAAAAATCCAGAGTGGGGAAGCAGGACAGTTGGTTCCTGGGGTAGGCAGCAAATACTCTCATTTTCGATGAGAGAACAGTGAAACAGCAAGATAGCAAACTGCAATGCAACTCAGTCTGCATTGTACAGAATCGGGAAGATTAATAATGTAGCCATTAACGTAAATTAAATGGCAGAAATGGTGTTGCCTCCGAAACTTTCCTTTTCTTGCGTCCTTTTTCTCACAAAGAAAAACGTGTCGTCGTTCAACATGTTGTGACATCTGTTTCACAAGTTTTGTTTCAACAATTTTATTGCATTAGAAAAAACACTTTCGATTTTTTTCTTCTCCATTTGGTTGGACTACAAAGGAAAAACTTTTGTGCTAAATTTTCGTCGAGGAGTCAAATAATGTTTCATTGACTACCAAAACTGCATTTAAATTGCGTGTGTGGTTCCATTAATTTTCCACTGTACACACGCCACTCTGTTATCAGTGTGATTAGCTTTTCTAGAGCTGGAAGCTAGCTTTTCTGAACCACTTTGTGCACACCTGCAAAAAGCAGACAAAACTCCGAACTAAATGATTCTATAATGGAAGGTTCTGTTACTATCTAGCTCTGTCCCCCAACGCCTATCTTCACGAATTCACACATTTGGGATCGTTTAGAACTTCTCCCTTGATCCCTTGAGCACCCCGGTTTGATTTTTTTTTTCAAACATTTTCCAGGCTAACCATGAAAAAGGGCCAATACAATTTATTCGGCATTCATCGATTTCTCAAATTTTGGTTCGTTTTATGCCGTCTAATTTTCAGAAGTTCATGAAAAATGCCACAGAGAGTGGACAGGAGAGCATTTGGGGTCCAACACCTATCTATTTCCAAGTAATTTGAAAGCAATCCAAAGCTTAGCATAAGGAGAAAGACACCATTCTGCATACACTCACATCAATGGTGCCGTCATCCAGGCCATCGATCTTCACCCAGTCCATCATCTGTGATACGGATGCCATATCTGGGGGAGCCAAGTATTGCAACGAATGGAATGAAGGTGCCGCATTGGACGAAGGATGAGCCGGCGCGGCAGGGGTGACTTGTCGGAGTGTGTCCGGATGAACGAATGGCAAATGCTCGGCCAACAAAGCCAGACCACCCAAATGGGTGAAATTGTGGAGAATTGAACAGGATGGCTTCACGGATTGAAGTTCACTTGCCGGAATGGCTTCTCCCTCACAAGGGCATCCAGACACTGAAGAAGCTGAAGAATAGGAAAAACTGGAGATGAGACATTTTGTAAGAAGAATCAACTGCGAACAAATCCCAAACCAAACACCTCGTATGAAATAAGTTACAAAAATAAATCACGAAAAAATGATTTCAAAACATGGTTTCATCCAGGAGCAGATTATACAAGGCTCATCAAAAGTCTTCGAACATAGGAGCTCGGTTTTAACTCAAGGGCCATTCAGAATACATGACATCGCGCGCTGCAAAACATCATGACACTCGTGTAAGGTGTGAAGTTGCATCAGTCCCTGTTGAAATTAGATGGCCTCGGTATTAGCCTGGCCTTCAAAATATCACCTATGTTCGAGGACTTTTGATAAGCTCCGTATTTGCACCCCGAAGTCACAATATTTTTGCAACCTTTTAAATCAGGCCTATGCACTTCTGGTTTGGGCCAATGGATCCCATGTTGCCAATGGATCCCATGTTGCTTGCCTTTATGTTTGACCAGGACACAAAGACTTCAGAATAAGTTATCGATGCATTGAAATTATGCCACAATGGAAAGGTCTTCAAATAAAGTCATGTCTCAGAAGAATCAAACTTTTATTTCACTAGCAATTCAGAGACATACTAAAAAATGCATTTTTTAACGAAAAAATTAAAACATTAAAACATTTTCTACGTAAATGCGGGAAAGGTGAGGCTGTTGCGTGCGTCATTGAAACAAGCTATTTTTCAGCCTTTCTGCATTATGCTTTGTTGAGTTATGCCACATACCACCATGGTATTTCGACCGAAAAACGACCACTAACGTTACTACAAGTGGGAAACTTCTTCTATGACATATGAACTAGTCTCCGATGATAAATGGCTAGTCACCCATTTATGGAAGATGGGATAACCCTTAGGGACCCTTACTGCACCAGTCCTGGAAAATCATGTCCCCAGCTAGAAAAAATCTCACCTTTTTCTTTTTGGAACTTCCTGAATGATGTAAGTCCAGGAATATAACAGACAAACTTCCACCTCCGTTCTTCTCCCCAATCAGCGTCACCAATTGGCCGAAGGTCATCTGAAGGGGTAGGATTTTGCCGGGAAACAGTTCGTGGGAAAGGTGGACGAGAGGGGTACTTTTCTTCGCTTTGAATTCCTCCGTTGTCTTTTCCCTCCCACTGCTTCCGGAATTGACCCCAACCTCATCTTCCACCTGACCGTCCTCCGCAGATTCATGTTCGTTTGGAGCTGCAGTCGAATTGTCCTCCTGTTTGGAAGGTTCGCTGGCAACCTCTCCATCCAGCTCCCCCTCCTCTCCGTCATCATTGACATTGGCAGAAATGGTCGACAGTTTAGATGCCTTCATTTCTGAGGAACTCAACTCATCTTCCTCAGGTGTGCTAAGCAGCTGTGACGCTGGTCCGATCGTTGTCGTAACAAGATCGGGAAGTTTCCTCCCGTCTGTCGATGCCGCCACATTCTTCCGTTTCATTTGTGGCGAAGTCTTGCTTTTACTTGGTGTATCTTTGACTTTGTCCTCTGACGCTGCCTTGTTACTCTGCTTGACAATTGTCGTGGATGCCGCTTTCTTGCGCTTTTTCATTGAGTCGTTTCTTTCGGGCGACTTCACGGAGGTGATCTCAAGATCCATCATATCTATAATTTGCAGAAAACGAAAAAAGTCAAGTTTTTTATCGTCCAATGAGGCAAATTTTGCGGATTCAGATAAGGCTTTATTTGAACTCAAAATATGGCGATTCGGCTAGATCTTTGAAAAGGCGGCATATTTTAAAAATTCGCAAATTCATTTGAAATTCGCATTTGCGAAAATTGCATGGCGCTAGGGCAGTGGTTCCCAAACTGTGGGCCGCGACCCAAAGTTAGGTCGCAAGCGATAATCTTTGGGTCGCGAGAAAGTTTTCCAAATTGAGATTTTTGGTCACAAAATGCCAACCGAACTAAAAGTATTCCCATCCCATGTGCAGCAAGGAAAACTGCCAATTTTTCAGGAAATTTCTCCTCAGAAATCCGGTCCGCCATCAGAAAAAGTTTGGGAACCACTTCCCCAGGGGCACAGGAGTTGGGTTTAACATAAGTACGTGTATCAATGGGTAATGTCCACAAGAGTTTTTGTTCTCCAAACTGTGTTATGTTACTGAAAAAGGCAAACACTATGAAGAAATGCAATAGGTACTGTCCATAACCGCACTGATAAATACATCGTCATTTGGTCAAAATGTGTTCTTGCCAAGCACATAGAGCCACAAGTAAAATTGGTGACCTCCCGTCATCTGGCAGTTGGGCTTCGGAGCACTCTTATCACAATTTCTTGTGAACCAAAGTTATTTGCCGAACGGATATTTTCGATTCCGTGATCCAAGAGCGTAGAATTGAATGAAAATAACGAATTTCAAAAATGTAAATCATGTCATGACTCGCTGGTGGACAATTCACCGCAGACAATTTTACAATGGAACCCCACAATTGGTCTAGCTGGTTTACTATTCACCTCAGGCAATTTTACAATGGAACCGCACGATTGGTCAAGTGGTCAACTTCACAAAAAGAGGCAACATGAGAACGAGAGACTGCAAAAAAGAACACTCACCTGAAACAGTGGCGAGGGCATCGTGAAGTGTCGAACTGGCCTTCATCTGCAAGGGGTAAGTCTGGAAGCCAACGGCATATCTTGGATGATCAAGAGAAACGTTCTCAAAGAGGGATGAAGAGGGACGTCTGGCAGAAGCACCAGAGGCACCCGAGGCAGGGGTAGAGCAGGATGAAAGAGGCCTGAGGCGAGTGAAGCTGGTGCTGCTGTTGCTTTTGCTGACAGATGCAGGTATCGTCGTGAGCTTTCTGCCGTTTTTATCTCTGATCAGAATCAGGATTTGTTCGTCGTCTAAGAGCAACTTCAGAACCAGACGTCGGATGAATCCGGAAACAGCATAAAGAAATGGAATGCCTGAGTGATACAAAGCAACAACACAAATAGAGAAAACTTAGCATGATGAAAACTGCCTACCCATCACAAGAGGTTTTTCACATTGCTTGAACCAGGGTAAAATGTTGATCTCTGTCGGAGAAACTGGGCATTAAAGTTAATCAAACATGCAGTTTGAATAAATAATTGCAATCAAAATGGAATTCAGGAAGGCCAGGGCAACATCATGCAGCCGAAAGAGATCTCAGACCAAGGGCAACAGCGGTGGCATGCAATGAGGTCACAGGTTGCAAACAGCATGACAGAAATGCTAGGACCACCATCAGCTCAGACCAAGGTCAAGCGGTGACCTTTCAAACGGGGATCGCTCTCAGCTGGAGAGTTCAACATCTTCCATTCCACAGCAAGTTGGATCTTCCGTCCCGGTCCCATCATCTTAGCGTTGAACTTGTCTGGTGAAAAAAGCGATCTCAAACTGACCAACTTTCCCAAAGTATATAAATTCCAAAGCAGAATAATTCTCGGAAAAAATGGCATGTAATTAACAGTGCACTGCATAAAGGTGAAAGGCGCTCCTCAAAATTGCCAATTAATGTCGATGGGTCCCCAGCTGAAATTGAAAACAAAGCAAATGACTTCAATGATTTCTTTCTGAACGTTGGAAAGAAATTAGCTTCTAAGATTCCTCAAACTGATCTTAGTCCTTACTCAAAAATTCAAGTGAACAAAAAGTCGTTTTTCCTATTTCCACCATCGGAAAGTGAGGTTTCGACTGTCATAAATTTGTTGAAAAACAAATCATCAAATGGTCATGATAAAGTTAACAATATTATTATTAAGAACTCAGCTATGTCCTTTGTTAAGCCTTTGTGTTTCATTGCTAGTCTTATGTTCCAAACTGGTACATTTCCAGATCAGCTTAAAGTTGCTAAAGTTATCCCCCTGTTCAAATCTGGCAATCCTATGGACATTGCCAATTATAGGCCAATCTCCCTTCTTCCATCCATCAGTAAGGTGCTAGAGCGGCTACTCTACAACAGGATGATGTGCTTTATTGACAAATATGGCATCATGAATGAGTATCAGTTTGGTTTCCAAAAGCACAAATCCACTTCACTGGCCATTGCACATCTTTGTAACTTTATATCTAGAGCACTAGACAGGAGCCATTTTGCAGTATCCATATTCCTGGATCTGCAAAAAGCCTTTGATACAGTTGATACTATTCTGCTCAAGAAAATGGAGTTATATGGCTTTAGAGGTATTTCAAACAAGCTCATAAAGGATTATTTATGCAACCGCACTCAGTTTGTTGACCTACTTCATATCACGTCGAATTCAAAGGCAGTGTCTTGTGGAGTTCCCCAGGGAAGCATCCTTGGACCCTTGCTGTTCTTGCTGTACGTAATGACTTTCCAAAATGTGTTGAAACAGAAACCCAAGCGCTTCTCTTTGCAGATGATACTGTTATCTGCAGGAGTGGTCCCAATCTTGAAATATTACTCAATGAGCTAAATCTGGACTTTGTGTCTGTGTCGAAATGGCTGAGTGCTAATAAACTTTCTCTGAATGTGATAAAGAGTAACTATGTAATCTTCCGTGATAAAAGGAAAAACATGCCCCCTGGTGTGGGGGGACTGATGATTGAAAATTTACATCTTGCTCAAGTGAGCTCTGTCAAGTACCTTGGATGCTGGTTCGACGAATTTTTTACATGGAAATGTCATGTCAACAGCATTTTAAGTAAGATATCTATGTTTGTTGGACTTATGTACAAAATTAACTATCTGCCAGGCAGTGTTTTAAAGCAGTTTTATTATGCTTTTATTTATCCGCACTTAACCTATTGTCTAGAATCATGGGGGAGTGGAATTACGGCCGAAGACAAGTTAGCTATTTGCAGAGTACAAAAGAAAGCTGTGCGGATTATTGCTCACTCTGAATACCTAGCTCACACTGGCCCACTTTTTGAGACTTTACAAATCTTGCCAATCCAGGATCTTTATGTGGAGAGGCTGGGTCTGTTCATGTTTGCATTACTGAAAGGTAACTCTCATTCTCATATCACCTTTTTTGCCCAGCGCAGTATCCTCAATACAAATGCAACCAGAGCGGAAGCGAATTTAAATCTGAGCTATCCTTTAGTTAGAACACGATACAATCTGAATGGTATAGAGTATAGAGGGCTGGCTTTATGGAATCAATTGCCACTTGCAATAAGATCACAGGTATCAAGTAAGAGGTTTAGACAATTGGCAAGAGCATTCTTATCACATCGACCCTTGCACTAGACCGTTCAAGCTCCATGTCCATTATTTTTATTCACTCGTGTCATTTTTCTCTTTTAACATCTTTTCGATGATATTTTCTGTAGTTTCACCTAAATTCTTGTTTTATTTTGTGGCCCTATTTACAGGGAGGTCTATAACGGCTGCATGATGTAGCTCTGACCTTCCTCAATTCCAAGCTATGTAAATTTTTCTTGTGATTATTCAATAAAGAACATATTCAATATTCAAAGTGGAGAAATAACTGCAGTGTCCATTGTCGGGATGAGATCAGAGAGGCAAACTTACTCTGTTCCGATCGTGACCTTTGCTGTTTTTCCTTGCTGATAAGGTCACACAGAATCTGAGATAACAGGCGTTGGTTGTGTGGATGGCAGGAGCAAGCACGTCTGAGCAAATCAATCAGCGAATCTTCAATTGAACGTCGAAGAAAACTATCCAACTGAATTCTGGAAAAGAACAAGACAACTTTTCATAGGTTTAGGAATACCGAATGAACACAAGTGTAACAACATTTCAGCTAACATAATTTTGGCTCCCAGAAAAAGTTCTAGTTGTTGACGGATCCCTGGTTCCCTTTTCTGGTCGTTTGAACATAATGCAGTACATTCCACCGTTGGCTGAAGCTTGGTGGTAGAGCTTCGTGAAGAATTGGCCCTCCTTCCAATTCGTTCGATTTATTTGCAACCGCAGCTTCTTTCCGGGGCTGCAAGGAGGGGGTTTTTTATCCGGTCCTCACGGACCGGGTTTTCCCCCTACCTACAGGGCCAAGCTCTGACGTTGGAACCACCCTGGTCCAGCTTCGGCTGGTTTAAATATAAAAAAACATTCCACTGAAAGCCAGCAAGTATGACATCAAACTCCACAAACTCTGTTATCCAGATGGATATAACCGTTTATGCTGGCAAAGAAGGACAAACATTTGCCCACTCTGTCAAACATTACTGCAGAACTTTCAATTCCAACAAAGGCAGTACTCCATGTCATGTCCGCATATCTGAATGAGGAAGGTCGTGTCTTGGTCAGTGACAACTTCTATTCGAGTGTTGAACTTGTTCACGAACTAATCAAACATAAAATTTTTCTGGTTGGGACTCTTCGTAGTTATATAAAAGGAACACCAGCTGACTTCAAGGAGAAGAAACTGTTGAAGGGAGAGTTGTTTGGCATGGAGGATGAGATTATCGGAAAGTAAAATGACAAACGTATGGTTCACTTCATTTCTTCATTCCATAATTCACTGGAGATGGAGGACATTGGAAAGCCAGACAAAAATAGGAATCCTGTACAATAGTCTAACATTGTTTTGGATTACAAGAAAAAAGAGGGAGGTGTGGATGTCAGCGACGTGTTTGAGAGTTACTTTAGCCCTCTATGGAAAACCATTAAATGGTACCTACCACAAATTGGGTTTGCAGCTTTTGCTTGGCTCAGCTGTTGTCAACAGCTACATTGTCTACAATCGTTACACGCAGCACTCCGCACTCCAAATATCTACATTCCGTTAGAAGCTGGTTGGTTCACTGCTGGGAATATCAGTAGATTCAAAACACCGGCCACATACACGGAATTTGGTGCTCCCACCTACAGTTCCCCAGAACCATGTCTTGTCTTAACTTCAACGAAGAACGGAGAGCCGAACAAGAGAAAGCGCCGCCACTCCTGCTACACTTCAATTTCAGCCAAACGAGGGCGAAGTGCTGCAATCAAGGAATCTAAGCAAGTCATAACAACATGCCAGAAATGCCCTGGCAACATGCCTATTTGCATGGCTTGTTTCCAGGCTGCCCATGAAATTGGGAAGTAGTGCTATGAACAATTGAAACTATGAAAAGACTACAAGACAATCGTTATCGTTATTTGGAATTTCGTTTTTGGACCCAAATCACAGATTTTGTAGTTCAGCGAACTTGGTTACTCCATATCTTGGAGGATGGATAGGTCTCTGGAACTCTTGCCCTTACTTTCTGGAGTTCTCAGATCCCATCATATTTTTAGGATCAGTTCAGCACTTGGTTCTACACAATTGAAACTCATCCAGAAAGAACGCCAAGGCAACAAATGACGGGTCGTAGGAAGTGGTCCTACTGCTACCTGGTCCTACCGTAACCTGGTCCTACTCATTTTTAGTCCTACCGTAACCTGGTCCTACCGTAACCAAGTCCTACCGTAACCAAGTCCTACCGTAATCTGGTGCAACCGTAATCTGGTCCTACCGTAATCTGGTCCTACCGTAATCAGGTCCTACAGTAACCTGGTCCTACCGTAATCTGGTCCTACCGTAACCAAGTCCTACCGTAATCTGAACCTACCGTGATCTGGCCATACCGTAATCTGGTCCTACCGTAACCTGGTCCTACCGTAACCAAGTCCTACCGTAATTTGAATCTACCGTGATCTGGTCCGACCGTAACCTGGTTCTACCGTAACCTGGACCTACTGTAACCAGGTCCTACCGCAATTTGGACCAACTGCAATCTGGACCAACCGTAATCTGGTCCTACCGTAATCTGGTCCTAGCGTAATCTGGTCCTACCGTAACCTGGACCAACCGTAACCTGGACCCAGCGTAAGTTGGACCTACCGTAATCTGGTCCTACCGTAACCTGGTCCTACCGTAACTAGGTCCTACCGTAATCTGGTCCAACAGTAATCTGGTCCTACCGTAACCAGGTCCTACCGTAACCTGGACCTACCGTAATCTGGACCTACCGTAATCTGGTCCTACCGTAACCTGGTCCTACCGTAACTAGGTCCTACCGCAATCTGGTCCTACAGTAATCTGGTCCTACCGTAACCTGGTCCTACCGTGATCTGGTTCTACCGTAACTAAGTCCTACTGGGATCTGGTCCGAAATGCAGGCACAGTTTCGCAGTGGCAGTTGTGTTGTTTTGATACTGGTTCTCAAAAGTACCCCGCTGCAAATTAATGACGAATCACGAAAGACAGAAATCAAACCTAACCTAACCTAACCTGGCCTGACCTAAACTAACTTAACCCAACTGGCCGGCCCCCTCCGGCTACTCCCCATCAAAGTCGTGAAAAATTCACCGAGCGGTTGTTGCGTCCATTTTTGTCTCGTCTTTACGGCAGCAGGAGTGCAATCACGTTTAGAACAAAAACAACGCAACTACCTCAGCGCAAACATCCAGAAAATCGGGAAAAAATGCGGTTTGGCTTTTGGTCCTTCCGTAACCAGGTCCTACCGTAACCAGGTCCAACCGCAACCTGTTCCTACCATAACCAGGTCCTACCGTAATCTGGTCCTACCGTAATCTAGTCCTACTGTAATTTGGTCATACCGTAATCTGGTCCGACCGTAACCAAGTCCTACCGTAATTTGGACCTACCGTAACCAGGTCCTACCGTAATCTGGTCCTACCGTAACTTGGTCCTACCGTAAGTTGGTCCTACCGTAACCAGGTCCTACCGTAATCTGAACCTGCCGTAATCTGGACCTATCGTAATCTGGTCCCACCGTAACCTGGTCCTACTATAACCAGGTCCTACCGCAATCTGGACCGACCGTAATCTGGTCCTACCGTAATCTAGTCCTAACGTAATCTGGTCCGACCGTAATCTGGTCCGACGGTAATCTGGTCCTACGGTAATCTGGTCCTACCGTAACCTGGTCCTACCGTAATCTGGTCCTACCGTAATCTGGTCCTACCGTAACCTGGTCCTACCGTAACTTGGTCCTACCGTAACTTGGATCGAATGAAATTTCGATCGAATTTTTTCGAGGCGCAAAGAAAAAGTAGGACCAGATTACGGTAGGACCAGATTACGGTCGGACCAGGTTACGGTAGGACCAAATAGCAGTAGGACCAGTTCTGTTCCCCCCAAATGACACATGCAAAATTGGACCAAAGTGTGGAGTGATGAGAAAAAAGTTATGTGGAAAGCACAAAAATTCAATGACATTTTCACCGTTTGTGCAAATAAAAATCTCTAGGCATTCCTAGTGCTACAGGCTGGAAAAGACCATGCCTCTTTTAATGTATATGTGTAATTGAAAAGTAGCCATGTATTGTCATGGAATCTACAAAATGATCCATATTTGAACAGAACTAACCGTTTTGTAGCAGAATCAGATACGCTACCACAACCATCGGTCCGAGAGTTAGAAATCGAATTTTCTTTGGCAATGTTCGAATGCCAATAACCGGTGCAACAGATGTTTGAGTCGAAACGTGAGAGAAGTTCAAGAAGGGGAACCCAAAAGATGGATCCATCGGAACTTCCAATCCAATTGCGGAGATCCTCCTCAGTGCAGAGATCAGTGAAGAAATTCAAAATTGGAACGACCAGCTCGACCACATCAGAATTATGCAAATCTAAAGAAGAAGGAGGGGTGAAGTCAGGCAGCAATGACTGAATAAGAGTTATGACAAAGTAAAATCTCATGGGAAATTGAATCAAAGTTGTTCTGCCATTGTCATTTACACATCTCCAGACTCAAATTATACCCCTTCATTCCATATTTTAGCCTGTTCCCCAAAAGGTAGTTTGGCTCCAAAACCTGATAAAAGCCACAAAAAATTCCACCAAAAAGAACCAACCACCAAAAACAGCATTTCTACCAAAGCCTAAAACTAAAATTTCTGTGAGAAAAAAAAAACAGAATGGATATTGCAGAGTTTTTACACAAAACATTTTAGAATTGTATTTTTCTGACTCTCTTTGACATTTTAAACAAAGGAAGTCGGCTGCAGCGAAACTTTTCACATTTTTTTCCTGACTTGCAGGATATGCCTCAGCATTTTCTGGACTTTCCCTGACTTATGTGTTTTCCCCTGTGTGCAAAGTTCGGTTAAAAACTTGTGTGCGTGCTTTAAGTTTGCCTTCTTGCTTTTTTGACATGACAAGTTAACCATTTACAGTTTTCACAACCATTTTCAGTTTGTGGGCTCCAAGTTCCTCGATTATCGTGGCCTCGTTCCCGGAGTAGGTGGCCTGATGATCCCAGAATGTGATCAGACATGCTCAAACCAGAGGGGTAAACGTCGTCAAGAGTGCAAACGCAAGAAAAAGGAATTTGCTTTTTTGGAGGGCCTGCACAAAACATACAGACACATACAGTGTTTCCCAAAAGTCACTTGACAACCCCTGCTATTTGCTAGTTTTCAATCTTCTCTTGTGGGGCTATTTCTAGAGATTTCAGGTTCAGATTGGGCAGGATGCCTACTGCATGTGTTATCCACTCGAATTGGAACAAATTCCACTCCAAGCTTCCAGAGTTGCTTCAAAACTGCAATGCACTTTTCTGGGGTTGTCAAGTGACTTTTGGGAAACCCTGTACATATAAGAATCAGAGGCAAAGTTTTTCCCTTCTGCTGAGAATGTTTACATCAATTTCTGCACGTGCACTACGAATGGAATATTCACAAAATGAAGACATATAAAAAAAACCCTCGACCCCATACAACACAGCAAACCACCCCAACCCCACCACACAACAACCCCTCTGCAAACAACAACCCCTCTAAGTTTCTGCATAAAAAGGGTCTAGGTGTTAACATGGCAAAAAGAATAGTTATTGCTGGTGATTTCAATCTTCCCCATATCAACTGGCCATTGTTGTCAGTTCCGTGCAGCATGCCCGATACAGTTGTTTCAAACAAAGCAATTTCTTTTGTGTGTGACTTTCATCTACAGCAGATTGTGAATGCACCAACGCGAATAACACCAAATGTGTCCAATATTTTAGACCTTTTTATGATTAGGCCTTTGGACATGGTGAAGGAAGTCGTTGTTGCAGAGGGTGTGAGCGATCATGAGTTAGTTTATGTTGATTTAGTGCTTACTAATAACACAGCAACAGCTGCTCCTCTTTTTTTGCCAAGATTTCACAAAGTGAACAAATCATTGGCTGCTGAGGCTCTTGGAAAAGATTTGTCTACATTTCAGACAGAAGCACCCCTATTAAATATTGACCAAATGTGGGAGCTGTTCTCTGGTATTGTGTTGAGGCATCAAGCTGCAGTTCCATTAGTTGTGAGGAAGACTACTTCACGTCCTGCCTGGTTCAATAAGAAAATTAGAAACTTGGAACATCAGTGCAAGCGAAGGTTCAAACTGAGAAAACGGTCTGCCATCCACCTGGAATCTTATAAACTGATGCTTCAAGAATTAAATAACGCCAAGTCTGCTGCACACGATAGCTTCATTTCAGGTTTA